>JADBJO010023829.1:0-12500 GCA_016801955.1 Conus betulinus | reverse complement strand
GGTTTCAAGTCAAACTTCCTCATATGTACTCCCAACCCAGATATTCCTACACTGGTAAGGCACAGTAAATTCTTATGTTTGGAGCTTTTGTGAGCAAGACGAACAGGCAGTTTCTCATATGCGGACTGGCTACGTGACTGTCAACCAGATTTGGATTATTTTCACCTGTTGGTTCTTGTAACAAAGACTTTGTGTTTTGTTGCTGTCGCTGGTATTTTTTTCTCTCTTTTTTCTTTTGCATAGAGCAAAACATGTACAGCGACGAAATCAAACATTTATGATTTTACTTGCAAGACTCTACGTGCTAAAATATATATACCAAAATGGACATCCGCATTTCCAGACCTTCACAGAATTATTAAAAGACAGTGGAACATTATGGCTATTAATGAAACATGTGTGAGTCTCTGGTTATAGCGGAATTGTATTTTTCTTAATAAGAGTACATATTACTCATTTGTAATCTAGTGTGTTCGTTAACCCTTGCTGCTTATACATCGAAATAAAAGAAACACTTACATGTGTGAGAAGGCCCATATCGTGAATGGGTAAGCCCAGCATCTGATTTCGTTTTGTGTTGTTAATGCTGCTGCTGCTGCTGCTGCTGCTGCTGCTGATGATGATCCACTCGTAATTGTTCGTTTAAAATGTATGTTGTGTACTGCGTGGATAAGTGTTCCGGAAAGAGTTCGCTAAAAAGTTTTGTAACAGAAAGTCTTTATACTTAGGATAAGATGTATTGCAAGAAACATTCTGTGTTTGTTACCTGTTTGGTTATAATAATGTAGTGTAAAATATATTTTGCATGGAACACACACACACACACACACACACACACACACACACACACACACACACACACACACACACACACACACACACACACACACACACACACACACACACACACACACACACACACACACACACGCACGCACGCGCGTGACTCTATACTGCGTCAATCAGCGAGTGCTAGTGTACCAGCCTGCTGAGACAAAGGCACAAACCACGTGCCGTCATTGAATGATGGCTGTGTCATGACTGCACTGCAATTAACCCTTGCTGAACAATCTTAAGACCGCACTGTTCTGAAGATGAACACTAACAGTTCTAAGCTCCTATTATCACGTGACTCTTCCATACCCTTTAGATACGCTCGCTGTAATTCCAGTAAAACCGCACCTCCCTTGCACAAGCATAGTCCAGCTGACCGATCATGTACTGCTCTGAATTCTCGTGCTTCGGTATACCCAAACCAAATGCACGCGCTCTGAAGGCTAGGTCCTTCTGTCGTTGTTTTTGACCTGATACGTGGAATACAGCCGGCTCACCTTTGTCATTGATTTTCCAGTGACTGAAAAACTTCAAGTTGCGCAGAACTATCAGGCCATTTCTGTTTCGTCCCGCAAATCAACAAACACAGAAGCACACAGAGAAAGCTATTCTAAAAGAGGCAAGACGAAAATAAATACAACTCTCCGCGAAATGGAGACAAGGACAGTGGTAATAGAAACCAGGAAACGGGACTCCGTCTGGTCCATGAACACGATAACCGACTTGAAAACCGGACGAGCTGCACGCAATAATTGCTGTTTTTGTTGTTGGTTGGTTGGTTTTTATTTTGTTTTTGTTTTTGTTTTTTAGTCATACTACTGCTAAGCTTAGCCATTTACTTTGACCGACCTACACTCCGGTCATTTGGATTGAGTTTCAGGTCACATACTCTCGTCTACTTCACTTCACTGCCTCTGTCTGTCTGCATGCCTGCATGTGTGCGTGCCTGCCTGTCTGTCTGCCTGCCTGTCTGTCTGCCTACCTGCCTGTCTGTCCATCTGTCTGACTGTCTGTCTACCTGTCTGCCTGCCTGCCTGCCTGCCTGCCTGCCTGCCTGCCTGCCTGCCTGCCTTCTGTCTCTCTCTGTCTGTCTGTCTCTCTCTCCAAGGTCATGTTCGCGAGATTATACTCCCTGTGACGGATTTAATGTTTACATTTCATTATTCGTTTCTTTATAATATTCTCTGTCCACGCCACACCCACCTTCCTTCTTCTATTTTATACCTTTTCCTCGCCAGTTATTCTGTATACGGCATTGCTAATTCATTGTCATAATGACGGAGGAAATGTTTTCTTGCACTTTTTTCCTACTACTACTTTTCTCTGTTTTGTCTGTCTGTCTGTCTGTCTGTCTGTCTGTCTATCTATCTATCTATCTCTCTGTCTGTCTGTCTGTCTGTCTACACACACACACACGTAAACACAAACACATACACGCAGAGAGAAATGAACCGTTTGAGAACAACATCAAAAGGGATGATGTTCTGTCGTAAATTTCTCTCCCCCCCTCTCTCTGTCTATCTCTCTATCTGTCTGTCTGTCTCTCCTAAGAAGAGTCCCTACCAGAACTGATTAGAAAACATCATTGTACACCAACCGTCAAAACAAAATTACTTTAGCTGATCTATACAACAACTTAGATCGATGTACAGCATCTCTTAGATCTCATCACCTATCCCACCTTATGTGTTAACCGAAAACAATACAAATTTTACAAAAATTGTTTAATCTAGTGAAAAATGTAATACTGATACCTTGTACTGGATAGTGACATGAAGATCAGAAGTAGTAAAAGCACGGCCTGTTGACGTCGTGGATGACACACCTTTCCTCTGGTTGTGAGTGGGATTAAGTGAGGGGCAAACTGACAAGTCCAAACACAGATCAGTTCAGATCTGGCACGCATTGGGAGTTGGACTGAATGAGACTCATGTTGTTTTGCTGAGAGAGAGAGAGAGAGAGAGAGAGAGAGAGAGGGGGGGGGGGGGGGGGAGGATTTACGGTCATGGTAGGAAGGGATAGCATGGGAGTAAGTGAAATCTGTACATGTGTTTTTATTACCGGTATGTGTGTGTGTGTGTGTGTGTGTGTGTGTGTGTGTGTGTGTGTGTGTGTGTGTGTGTGTGCGCGCATGCGTGCGTGCGTGCGCGTGCGTGCGTGTGTGTGTGTGTGTGTGTGTGTGTGTGTGTGTGTGTGATATGCATGTTGCAAACAGAATTAGAGGATTAAACATTACTATCTCTATCTGCCCCATATCATAGCACATTTGATGACGAGTGGACACGTTGAAACGCTTCCAGTGCTTAGCAGGTTAATTTACACTCATTTCTAAAAAGTGTGGTTACTGCTTCGATTTTGATGACGGTAGAAGCTTTAGCATAATAAATGAAAAGCTTTCCCTCAAAATGTGGCTCTGTACATTATAGGGTTGCATGTTAATAGTGCCATTGCATATAAGTCAAAGTTTTACCATAAAATGTTGTGGTGCTTAATTTTATAAAGATTGTATGTCAATACAGGCACTGCTGAGTCAGGTATTTTACAGCACATAAAGTATCCGAACAAGAAGAAGTGGCTCGTCCTGGATTCAGAACGTACAGTGCCAATGTCTTTGGCATACATACGTCACATGTCATTGTCCCAGCCTGAATCTCAAAGATATTTTGTTCACTGCGGATGGCACAAAAGTCTCAAAACTGGGAAATTCTCTTCGTAGTTGGAGGGTGGGGGGTGGGGGTGGTAGGGGGGTCTTGAGGAGAACAGGAGTTACAAATAGGGACGGGCCAGTTGGTACTGCCAATCACTCTCTTACATGCACAACGAGCCATTTCCACATCGCTTGTGGTAACTGATACAACACCAATCTGTTTATTAAACACTTTTTTGACACATTTTTTCAGCAGTTTCACTCTGGTGCTCAGGAATGCCATACACACGAATTCCATTGCCACCCGCGCTGTTCATTATCATTGAAATCACGTTTAAGGTTGGCGACTTCTTTGGAAAGTTGTGCCACCTGCTCTTTGAGATCGGTTTGTCTTCCCTTCAATTTCGTCACTTGATCTCTGACGTTATCATTTTCTTTCTGCATGTCAAACAACCGGCTTTATAACATCTCGATCCTAGATCTCAGGGTCTGACCAGCGCGTTGGGTTGATGCATAGATCAGACATCTCAGGTTCTGACCAGCGCGTTGGGTTGATGCATAGATCAGACATCTACTAAGTCGTAGCCATGAAACCCTCTTCTTCAATTCTCTAAGGTTAGTCATTAATTCATTTATCCATCAGCTTTAAATCACGCGCAGTGTGGTCTCAAAACTTGGCGGATGTAGTGGAGCGTGTATAGACGGGTCCGAACGCAGTGACATCTCCTTGATGAAACTGAAACCGATCCTAGTTGACAATTTCTGTGAGTTTTAACATATCGTTTCTCAATGTCTGTGTGTCATCTGTGTTGATAAGTCACGAGGACAGTCTTTTATTCCTGGGATCGAATCTTTCAACTCCCATTTCGTCTGTTTGTTACTGTTCTTTCCTGCCTTTTCTTCTTCTTTCTTTTTTTTGCTCTTGTTGTTTTTTATTTTGTCATTGACAGTCATTGGAACATGCCATGCATGTGCCCCCCTCCCCCCCCCCCCCCCCCCCCCCACACACACACACACACACTCACGGGCGCGCTAAGACATACGAACACGTATGCACACATATACAAACAATAGCCCCCTGAAAATGGAATCCGTAAAAATGCGAATGCTAATATTGTTTTAATTTACGGAAAGAAACTTGCTTTTACCCCATGACGTTCGGAATAATCGATAAGAAAGTAAACATCTTGTAGCATTGAGAGATAATGTGTCTTTAATTACTGGCTAACGCAACGTTCAGACAAGCTGCATAGATATTCCTGCTTTTCACTTGCAACCCTGCAGCATATGTTCACGAATCTTTTCAAAATCGTCCCTTTTCAATGTTAAGATTATTACACCAACACAAGACTCATATCATAATTGTTTACTTTAGAGGCCTAAGCTCTTGAAGGCAATTGATTCTTGACTAGTTCTTTTTGTGAAAAAAAATCGCTATTAGCGTATAGCGTTAAACACTTAAGTGCTGTCATCTTTTTTTTCCAAGCACTTTAAAAATGTCAATCATCCGACAAACAAAAATCAATAGAGGTATAACACAGACCAACACTTTGACTGTCTTCAGGAATGGGTGGATTTCCATGCACTTTACATTGTCAGCTATTCAAAGTTTCCAACCATCCGACTTTGCTAAATCTTTTTGTCACTGTATCATTAGAATATTTCATTACATTAGTTGTCACAGAAATATGAATGCGATCATCTTTTTTCACCGTAATATCGGTATACTTTATAACATCAGTAGTCACAGAATACAAATACAAGTACAATAATTTTTTTCAGAAGGCAAAGAATTCAGCGGATGTACCTGTGCCTTGTAGTGCATATGTGAATGCAGAATTGATTGAGGATGTTGCGCCTTCAAAGCGGACACAGAGCAGTCCATCTGCTTGAAAAAATATAATTAATGATCTTACCTTAATAGCTGACATGATCTTTGGTTATCTTAGGTGTATTGACATTCTTGTTGTTGCACAGTGCTGACTATAGTAGACAAAGATACAGGAAAACAATTAAATCAATTTAAAAAAACGAACATAGAGGAACAAACCTGTATTTTCTGACAAATATGTAAATTGTTCAGAAAAGCAAATATGGGCCCAATTTTTGCTCCCATTCTTTCTGTTCACAAACTGGTAAGATTCAAGATATGACATGATATCGCCTTACTTGTTTGCCTTGAGTGTGTAAACATTTGCATGCAAATTGAGAACAGTACAGACATTGAGAGATTTGAATGATGCTGACACTGAGGCTAACACTGGTGAGCTCACCGACGGTACTTGCTTAGCCTTGAAAGAGAGACAATGTCAAATGAATCTTATTTCAAACATTTAAGTGAATTTGGAAGCTGTTCAGGACCAAAGGAGAACGTTAAAAAAGCAATGAACGTTTGATAAGGAAGCAAACAACAACAACAACAACAACAACAACAACAACAACAAAAGAACAGTCAATGGATGAAATACCAAGTACATAGAATGGAATTCTAGAGAATTCAAAATGTCTGGGCTCGAGTTTACGTGGAAATTGTCACGTAATAATATGCGTAATAAATACAAATGACAACGTTTTTCGAGGTTAAGGTAATATACAAGACACGACTTAGTTTCAGTTCATCAAGGAGGCGTCACTTCGTGCGGACTAGTCCACATACACTACATACATCTACTATGTTTTGAGACCACACTGCGCGCATGATTTATGCTGATGGATAAATGAATTAACAACTAAGACGAGAGAACAGAAGAAGAGGGTCTCGTGGCTACGACTCAGCAGATGTCTGACCTATGCATTAGCCCAATGTGTTGCTCAGACCGTGATTGCCTACCTGATATTGGTTGTCTTTCTTTTTTAGTATGTGTGTGTAGTAGTGAATGTACGCGTGTGTGTATGGATGTGTGGGCACGGACCCATGTGTGTGCGCGTGCGCATGTGTGTGTGTGTGTGTGTGTGTGTGTGTGTGTGTGTGTGTGTGTGTGTGTGTGTGTGTGTGTGTGTGTGTGTTTAAAAAAAAAAGCAGGAGACACAAAAACGACAAGGGCATTTCTGAAAGACAACGAACTATATCAAAATAAAAAGAAATATGAAGAAAACGTCATGTTTGAAAGAGTAAGACATATAATCCATTCACGAGTACACTGTGCACTGCACATAGTTTGCGCGTAGTTTGATTGCATGTTGAAGACAACGCAGGTTCTATGTTTGATTATTTGTGTGCACATCAGTGCATTATATTATGGTATAAATGCATTTTACTATTGATGTTTACTTGAAAGAGAAGAGCCCTCTTTGCAAGATGATGAATAGGCAAAATTATAGTAAGAGTTTTCTTTCAGAGATGAGATGTCAATGGACAGTGTGTCTACAATCATCATTGATATGAACAGTTGAATAATAGATCTGACGTTGCTTTATGTACTTGATTTATTGGTTTGGGCTCAGGTTTCTCCAAATATATGGCATGACTGCAGCTTATGAAACCAAGAGAAATAAATTGCTGTCAGTCCACCTGATCTTGATATTGCCGAATTAGCCAGCCTTAGGTAGGGCACGAAGCACACCGGTATCACTGGCAGATCGACACTGTGCCATAAAATTCAAGAGCTTCACTGCAAGAATTTTAAAAGCGTTATTGGTATTGTCTTGAACAAACGTTTTAACTGTCTTTATCTTTCTCATCAAACATGATTTTCACAGTTCTTATGAATGCCTATACAGTCTACATGTATTCTCACAAAACGGTTTTCTTTAAAAATGGTGAAGTTGTCCCAATATTCGGTGATTCTTGCTCAATAAACGGATTCATTCTGTGGTTTGCCCTTCTTCATTTCAGTTTATAGTACAACGAACATTTTGATACATATGAGTGCTCTCTAAGTGAAAACGGCTTTTCAATGTTTTGATATAATGGAAATCGGAAATATGTACAACCCACAAGAAATATATGATTTAATGTGCTTCTTTTGGACTTCAGCGAAAATCTAATTTTAATATGTTCCATTTTATGTGGATCTTCTCGATTTGATTGAAAATCTAATCAAGCTGAACTACAGTCTTAGCAAACCTTCGTGGAAGCACAACATTAATTCTACAACAATGAAACATGTACCTTTTATCACCGCTTCACTTACAAAGAACTGAAAAAGCATAATCGACAGAATTAAACCATTAAAGAAAGGAAAAAGGAAATAGAACAACTGTTCATTATCAAACCTAATTCTGATCAAATCCATTCACACGGCAAAGACCCAAATTGAGTTGTGTCTTATATTACACTGAGCTTTGATAAATTTGACCGAGTTTCATTTAATCTGCTAGCTTCAAAGACCATAATACTTTGAACATTGTGAAAAAAGTGAATGTATCTTTACAAGCACCAACCACTCTACTGACACAAATGTTCTGTATTTCAATGAAACTTACACAAATGACAGAGACACCCTAAGACACATACAAATGCATCTTCAATAGCTTGCTATCAAATTCAAATTCAGACAGTTTTTTGTACTTTGCTTTTCAAAAAATCCCCGCTACATAAAAGATAAAAACTAGTGTAATCAACATTGATTTTCCGATGAAAAACATTCTAATGTGCTAGAACACGAATATTTATAATTTGCCAGTGAACTTGGCGGATCATCGAAAAAAAAACTGTTATGAACTTGGCTATCACAGGAGATATTTACATAGATATGACAATAGATGACTCACTATCTCGTGTAGAAATAGCTAAAGGTATATGCCTGTTGTTGAATCGATGCTGAGCAGAGATTAGATAGTAATGACATATCTAGCCGCAGGAAATGTTGTGGCTAAACGTATTTCCGCCAATTAACGAAAAAAAAAGACATCAGTCCTGTATTAAGCTCAGGTAGAAGCATACTTTCGTATTTTCAGTTGTGTAATTGGATGGAGCATCGATTGATAAATGTTTGAACAGGAGTTTTTCTTGCAGTAAAACTGGATTGAAAAAAAAAAACGACGACCCAACTTTGTAAATTATACTTCTTTATCTCCAACAGCTCCATTACATTGTTAACTGTCTTTAGTATGGGAACTGGGCATTGTGAAAAGCCTAAGTGGAAGACACTACTTGTAAAGATCCATACGTTTGCAGAAGGTCAGCATTTTCTGTAATCACCACCGGCTAGACTCTTCCTCTAATCATGCGCCAAAATCCGCCTACCTTCCTACGCCCATGTAGAAGTATCACACCAGTAAACCCTCTCACACTGCACGTACAGGCCGTTAAGGTCTGAAGACACGTCAGTCACTGTGGATACACTGTACAGTGAAAGTGAAGGGACAGGCTATCGCGCTGCACAATCATCACTTCATGTACGGCCTTCGTTGTCCTCAAACCACTGCAGAGATACATGAAGGGGAAGGAAGAAGATCAAGTATGTCAGATAGTTTTCATTAATATGCGAGTAATTAAAAAAAAAACATGTCATTAGTCTACAATAATCTTTCAACATTCATGAAAAGATAGACAATACAAAATGCTTGAGACGCTCGTGTCTCACATTTTGGTTGCGTCCTCACTCATCATAAAGATTATCTTCTCTTGTTCGTTCACAGTAGAGTCTGTCTGACTGCTCTCCCTTTGCTGACGATGGCGTTGCAGCTGTTGTGACGTCATGAAGAGTTCCTCCACTTCCTCCAGACTGCGGTTCTTGGTTTCAGGCAGGAAAATGGCCAACAGCACAAAGCCAAGTGCGCACAGGGCGGCAAAAAACCAGAAAGTTCCTGAAAAAAAAAGAATCTCAATATTTCTAAACATGTAAGGTCAAAGTAGTAAAATGATCAAGCCCTATTGTTTTTGGTACAGTTGATATAACACCACTAGTTGACATATAAATGATGATGACCACGACATAAACTGACATCCACATGTAAAGATTATATCTGAAAACTGAAATATTCGTAATCCAAAGATATTTAAACCCACCAGTACTTTTTGGACAGAGTAAAAACAAAGAGAAGAGAAAAAATCTCACGGTACTCATGGCATTCACTTAAAATGGTTGGGTGTAAGTGCTTTGAATATGAGATAGCCCAAAGCGGTCCAGCAAGTATTTCTTTTTGCTTTATGAGATACATTTAGTAACTTTTTATTTACTTGTGAGGTCTCTTGCGTTCCCAGAATTCTGTGACATTAGCTTTTGGCTGTGTTTTCTGAGAACTTGTGGCACATGAATATTTTGGAGAGTGTGGGGTGGTCGGTGCAACAGCGAGGTTCTTCAGGGGTTTATGAGCTGCATTGCTTTCGACAAGACACTGAAAAATATTTTTTATGAACGTTGAAAATCAGATTTGGAACAGGGTTAATCATGAGAACCATCGTCGTACGATTAATTTCATATAGCAATCTGTTAACTATCTATCACACACACACACACACACACACACACACACACACACACACACACACACACACACACACACACACACACGCGCGCGCGCGCGCGCACAGAGCAGAAATTTAATATATACAGAGAGAGAGAGAGAGAGAGAGAGAGAGAGAGAGAGAGAGAGAGAGAGAGAGAGAGAGCAAAAGCTATCGAAGTGAAACTGAAAGGGACTAATTCACCAGAACAGAAAGAGACTGTGGTCCAGTTCACTGCGGTCATGTGAAAAACAGCTATGTAACTACGCGCAAGTTGCACCCTTCTCATTCAAACGACTTCAGATAGACCAGAGTGTTAAATCACTTTTGCAGCCTTCTTATTTCACCTCCTAAGTTATGTGCAGATGTAAAATGCAATCATCTGATGATCTTTTTCTTTTCTTTTCTTCTTTTTTTTTTTATCTGGGGGATGGGGGCTGGGGTTAATGTTTGTATACTCGATTTGAAGCAGGAAGTCGTCCGTTGCTTACATCTTTATTTTTTGACTTTTGCTTTGGAGGGGGGGGGGGGGTAATGTTTGTAACATTCAATTTGAAGCGGGAAGTCGTGGTTACTTACATCTTTATTTTTTTACTCAGAATACTGTTAGTCATTACAGACATCTCAACGCAAGTACCTACCGTACATTTTGAACGTCTCACTGATGAGGAAAGCTGAAAGTCATGATGATGTTGTGCAACCAGAACTGGCCCACACTCAGTGACATACAGGTGCCACGAGCCCACATGGGGTAGATCTCTGCATTGATGGCAAAGGTCAAAGCAGCCATTCCTACATATAAGGACAAAAAAAAAAAAATCGAAATCATCGTTGTAAAAAAAAAAAACATGCATAAAATTAACACAGAAACATATGAATGTTCTCGTGTCCACGTGCGCAAGCATACACTTCCACTCTTGCTGAAATATACACATTTGACGGGACCTTATGCTACATAAACGTCGTTTCATGTGTACCAGGGCATACAAAAAAAACTTAACATACCTACAACTGTTCTGTCTAACATTGCCTTACTTATTATCTTTCATACATTCTCGCTATCACCAGTACACCCAGTGCAGCCCCCATGCCCAGCCGCCCTCCCTCCATAACGCTACGCACATGAACACATACGCTATAGTAACTGATTTGAATTAGACGCTTGAAAAACGTTGTACGGATGAATCCACGACTGGTTAAGAGTCAGGAGATATCAAAGAGGATTTTTGTGGTTTATGCAATGATAGCAGCACGACATAAATTCAATTTGTAAAGGACCAGACAGGTGTGGTGACTTGATTTTGTTTTCCTTCTAATGTATAATCCTTCATTGTATGAGACTAAATTTCGAGCAAATTAGAAGGAAGGCTTCTGAAATCGTCCAGTTTTAAACACGTGTGTCACTCTAGCATGCCTTTGAAAACAATAAGTCACACAGAGAATAAGAAAGGGAAAAAAAGCAAAACAGAAAATAAAAGCGAAGCTTTTTTCACTGTTATGTCAAGCAGCATTGAATGATACCTGCAACTGCCCTCATCATCAGTCATATACTTTAGAGATCCAACCCTACGTTCGTCCTCGATCGTTCTCCAAACCAGAATGTCTGTAGAGCTATATTTCTGTATGTCGGTATTTCTCCAGCATATAATCTCTCTTCTTCACATTTCACGAGGTCTGTTTTACCTCCAAAAGTATTTTATATTAGATCCACGCCTTCCCATCCCTCACCCACCATAGGCCCACGTTCCTTCAGGTGTCAGCTCGTCCAGCAAATTTCACATGACTTGCCTGGATTTAACTAGGGATGCTGCATAAGGAGATTCTTGTTGTCCAATAGCTTGGTTCCCAAAATGGATGCTTGGAAGGACAAAATGTGACAAGAAATAGGCCTAAGGGTCGAAAGGTAGACACACCGACTGATTGATGAATTGACAGTAAGTCAGAGGGGCCAGGCTGGGTCAGAGAAAGAACTTACAAAGCAGGGAACCAGGCAAACTAATGACAGACAAGTAAGGACATATTCATCCTGTTTTGACAGAGGAAAATACACGTCTGTGGAAACACAGCTCTGAATGAACACAATCCCACTGCAATGCACACTATGGGCAATACAGACATGTGGAAACAGAGACCTTGGCAAACCAGGCAGTTCAGATGTGAATAAAATAGACACTTAAGAAAAAATAGACGTGGGAAAAAACAGAGCCAGAGGAAAGAGAGTCTGGGGAGATATGAAAGGGGCAGTCTCCTAAATAATACTCCTATAGCATCACATGAAAATGTTCCATTCCAAGAATTAGTATGATTCAGTGAAACAAAAAGCCATAGAATGCAACCATTATGAATTTGCTCTCTATATTCTAAACGAAAAAAAAAAAAACACCAACAACAAAGGGCTTTCCACCTGGAGAAAAGAATAGGAAGAACAGGAAAATGCCGGCGACCACGATCCAGCGTAGAGACTGGGACAATAGTCCAGAGCGAACTTGAAGGCGTCATCTCTTTGGTCGCCCTTAGCACACGGCCCCAGTGTTGAGTGATACTCATTCAGGGCCGGCAGACAAAAGCCAGACTTGTCTTTGTAGCACAGACCACAGCTCTCATCCCGGACACATGCTTCACATCCTC
>JADBJO010023828.1:0-26016 GCA_016801955.1 Conus betulinus | reverse complement strand
AAGTTTTTGATCCACTCGAACGGGCTCGGCAATTGTCGGAATAGCTCATTTCTGTGGTCCAGCTGGAACTGACATGGTAAAAAGAACTTAGTGGCCCAGCATGTTTGCACGAACCGAATCCACTTCTTTCGAGTATCTGGATCAAATAGAAATGTGTGCAAAGAATGTCTGTCTCCTGCTTAGCTGCTGCGCTCGCCTACAGCCCAATATCTGCCGCTCCCTCGTGACTTTTAGGCTGTGGGGATCGCAATTCATGTTGCTTGGCGTTGCCATGTTGTGTAGGTCGTGGCTGACGGCCACTCCATCAAGTGATGTCACGGTTTTCGGTCTACCGCACGGGTTTTGAATAGGTGTGCAAAAGTCGTTTTTTATCTATTAAATTTTTCCGGCAATATCTCTAAAGCAGACCTTTAAGCTTCCAGCTAGAAAGTGTATTTTCTTTCAACATGACAATCATAATTAGTATCATACGAAAGTGGCGCAAAGTTTATGTCTGAGCTGTAAGTATGTGCATGAAACACTATTAGAGAAGTCAACTTGTACATTTCCCTAAATCCTTTACCCTGCACCAACATAAAAACACCAATCCTATTCTATAGTCCTCATGTACTATAACATGCAAAGGCACTATACAGCACAAAAGATACTTACCAGCGTGGGACCTGTAATGGTTGATCAGAGATGCTGCAGCAGTGAAAACCTTGCATTATTACAGATTTTGCATACTAGTTGGAAATTTTCATTTTCATCTTTTTTCTTCGACTGGAGCTCTTCAATGTACTCCAGTGCGAGCTTCTGGAAACAAAATTAAATTCAATGATTCATCATTCAAAGTGAACAGATTTCTCACATTTTGTTAGTCATACAAACCCTGTCGACTCCTAATATGGACTAACTGTAATGGATGAAAACTTCAGAACTCTTGGGTCTTGTAAATGGGTGATATTTGTTGCTTATAATTCACTTAGTTTTTGTTTGTAGTTGATTATTTCATGACTGCACTTTTTAACGTGTTTACAGCAGCCGTGTGTGGGATTGGCTATGTAAAGCTGATCCTCAGAGACAGACAATTTGTGGTTGTCAGACTGACAATACAGGGTAGGGAGTGGAACTGTCACTTCATCAATTGAATGTCATAACTTCTCTTTACCTGCAATTTGCACATTTTTCTTTTTTACCATTCATTTTAAGAAACCGGTATAAGCTTGATCTTTTTTGTCCCCCCCCCCTCCCTTCTCTCCAACACATTGACTAAATCATTTTCACCCTTTGTACATGCAGACCCACAGCTTGACAGGAAGTCACCTTCTTACTTCCTGACTGAAGAGCTTCTAGTTCTACTAATAGGGACAGTGTGGATTTTGCACCCAGCATCAAAATTATGAGATAAACGACAATGTATTTTCAGTATTTTTGTTCATGGGGTGAGCCACAGCATATTTTCACTGTATTTGTTTTTCATTCAGGCTATACGAAATAAATTATAGGAAAAGATATCCTGCCAAATTTTGCTAAGTGGGCAGTTTTCCAAACAATCTTGCAGATCGAGAGAAAACCAAATCATGGCAGCCTACTATTTTTCTGTCTTCTGGGTTTCTAATGAATTGAAAAAAATACACCCCTGCATCAAGCTCAAGGGACAGTTTGAGTCTGGAATTCTTGTCTGTTTTCTTCAGTATAGTGTCGGTGGCTTGTCAAGGAAAACTTTCTCTGCCAAGACAATTCAGTGTCTCAAGTGTATTCTGATTTTGATGAAAAATTGCACCACAAGAATGTAATTGTCAACCTGGGCCTGAAGAGTCCTGGACCAGCTGATTCCAAGTAGAGCTGTTCAGTAACAGTCACAAACAGCTGCAGCAATACACAAACTGACCATAAATGTTTAAAGTAAAATCTACATTTAACTTAAAACTCCGAGTAATCTGGTCCTTTAAAAGTTAAAATCTGGCAAACAAAAATGATGTCCCCTTGATCAAGTGTTTCACAGGCCATGGAATATATATATATTCTTGCATTTGTGTATGCATGTGTGATACAAAATAAAAATGTCATAACTGTGTACAGTTTTGCATTATTTTCAAAATATGAATTATTGTAAAGGAAGTTTTCTTCTCTGAAAAGTATCAGAATTTCTTGTACACATAAAAATCAATTGTGTATGAAATCTAATGGAGCACAGTTTGTGTTGTTTTTAAAAAAATCGATCGTTGTAAAGGAAGTTTATTTTTCCTTTTTAGTTCTTTGTTTTGTAAAGATTCTACAATGATATAAAATATCTTCCTGATCTATGTTACCACTGTGATGAGTGGAAAAAGTATCACTGATGCCAACATTTTCTAACAAGTCTATGAGAAAGGGGATGGAGAAAAGTGGAAAGGAAAGAGGAGCTAGGGAGAGGGGAAAAAAGCAAGCTTACTTTTATTTCCTCTGGAATCTCTTCCATCTTCTTCCGCCTCACATTTAAGCCTTTTGCCTTCACCTCCTTCTTGCAAGCGGAATCTGAAAGCATTACAAAGAAAAAAATCGATTGTTATCTAATGATGGTATTACACTTCAAAGAAAATCAAACAACAGCTAAAGAAGGTACTGAACAGTCAGGAAATTTAAGATTACATTACAAGAAATCACTGACACCATCAAATCAGAACTGAAAACATCAACCAAATTAGTTCGAAAATGAAATGGGAAAATCATAGAGTATTAAACTTAAGAAGCTGTTTACCAGCTTACTAAACACCGACACTAAACTGAAAGCAGTTCAATGAAATTGGAATAATAAACAAAACACAGTATGTCCACCTCCTGTGTCCCTGTCTTTCATCCCTATTCATCCTTTTTATTTATTTACATACAGCCCATTCTCAAACCAATGAACATGACCAAAAAGTTTCATTTACAATACAATCAACAATAAAAGAAGCAGTATTGCCATTTTACTTGCAATTAACAAACTTATCAAATGAACCTATAAAATCTAGCATTTATTAGATATGAAATAATAAACAATGAGTGTAAACTTAAACATATATATGGCAGTCTGGTTATGAGTTGGGGACAGAAAAAAACTCAAAACAAAAAAAAAAAAACAAGAAAATGGAAAATGTGTGCGAGTGCGAGTGTGTAAAGTATGTAAGGGAGGGGAGTAAGAGTTTATGGGATGAGACAACATTCTACAGTTAGGAAGATTCAGTAGAACTAGATGAAACTTTACACACAAAAAAAAACAAAGAAATTCTATTAAATTCAAACAAATGAGTTTCACAATGTCTAGCCATGAACAGTCTTCTATCGCTAAAGAAACGATTGAAAACTGGGCGCTTTGTGCAAATACTTGTTCTAATATCACTACATCATAAAAGCAAGTACTTTAGAAAACTGGGTTTGAATATCAAGTTAACACTAAAAGTGTGTGAACAAACTGCATCTGGAATGTCATTTGGACTAGCCAGTCAAAAAGGTATTCTTAATACAGATCTCTACAGTAGAGACTAAGACTTGAAATAAACTGTTAAGTAGTAATCAATCGTTTTGTGTACATATTAACAGTTGGATTACAAGACAGATCTGTACACATACACACTCACCTTCATGGAGTTCCTGGTCGATAGTGTCTGATACTATCTCTTCTTTTGTGGCCAAAGGATCGCCACTCAAAATAACTTTGGCCTCTTCATCTTCTGATTGGCTTCCGGGCTCCTCAAAGCTGCCCACTACAAAATGATTGGTCAGAGAGACTGCTCGGGCTTGGGGGTGTTGCTGGCCTTTGGTGTTCAGCAACTGCTGCGTAAGAATGATCTGCATAAGGAATCTTCACAACACAGATCTCCTTCTTTACTTCAACCTCTACTGGAACCCCAGACTCCGAGGATTCACTTGATTCAGATCTTCGTATCTTTTTCTTGGCAGATGTTTCACTTTCTTTGTCAGTAATGGAGCAGGTTTGGTTCTCCTTATCATCTTGTACTTTTCTTTTTTTTGAGGCTTTGTCATTGGATTGGCTAGAAGTTTGGTTTTCCATGGTCATGGCCGTATCTGTTTTGGTGTTTTTAGGAGATGAACATTTTTCTTTTTTAGCCGAGGCCATGGTCTTTTTCTTTTTTTCTGAAACAATGCAACAGCCTGTAGTAAATCAACCATCAGAGACATATCATGTTCAGAGAATAGTTCTTAGTATATAGTAGTAGCCCAGTTCACACACTCTTTATAAACTTTCCGACAACCAAATCCCTCACAGTGACACTTTCCTAGCAAACGACCTGACCGGCACAGCATCTATGCTAAACAGCATCACTTTGCAGAACAGCCTCCATCTGCAAATAATCGCCCTGATTTGACAGTAAAATAAAGAAAATTAAAAATAAAACACCAACAACAAACAAAATATTTTCAAGAAAGAAGTATGTGCAAACGCATGCATAACATCTTGCACACACGTAAAATCCCATCTCCAACTTTCCGAAGAGAAGGCCAGTTTAGCCGTTGGTATGGATGACACATTACACATAGCATGCACCCTGCGTAAGAAATGGCAAGAATGAAGGAAGTAAGGAAATTGAGAGAACGATATTGAATGATATGGACTGGATGACACGGGGAAGCGACTGAATGAAGCACCAGTTGGCAACTCTTAAGTCGGCACTACAAGGTAGGCAGCCCATTGTGTAAACGAGTGTGGATTGTAAAGCATTTAGAGCTTGGTCTCTAGCCGAGAATAGGCGCTATATAAGTATTCATTATGATGATGTTGATGTATGTGGAATATGAGAGAGACAGAGAAAGAATATGAGAGAGAGAGAGAGAGAGAGAGAGAGAGAGAGAGAGAGAATGACGAGTTGAAGTTTAGTTCTCTTACCTCTGAGTTTCGCTCGGTACTGCACTGAGCATGTTGAAAACAGCATCCCTGTTTACAAAACAGAAAAGTTTCCGTCAAGTTAGCAGATACTGAGGTAAACGAACATTTCCGATCATGATAGCCCACCTATTTTGTCCGAATTTTTACCACACCTAAAAAGTTGATTAACTTGCCCACTGGACTGGCTGTCAGTCTGCGGCCAGTTGGACTCATTAATGCATACAGGCAGTAAAATGACTGTACTGACATACATGCCTACCCCTAAAAATGAATTTCAGTAGCACTGATTTCAAATTTCAATCGCACGGACTCAAAATCTGAAGCATTAATTTTTTTCTTTTTGAAACAGTTTTGGGAAAGAGTTTGGTCAGGGTGTCATAATCAGCTCAACCTATGCAAAGAATAAGACAAAACTTTACCCGCCATGTTTTATTTACAAAAAACGCGCTGTCACAAATCACGCACTTTGCTTTTGAATCGTCAGAGTCCAATTTCACAATGAAGGGAAATTTGCCACTGTATTTGTCCAGGAACTTCTGTGATGGCTGACGCTTTTTTGATGCAGGTTCATCGGCATCACCAGTTGGCACATCCATTCACTTTCTCTTTGTATCAGATGCCATGTTTCTCAAAACTTTATTTACTTGCGATATCCTGTTTAGTACTTCCACTTTCAAAAGCATCGTTTGCTTGAATAACTGAGTTTAACGTCCCTCTATAGCAGAAGCCATTGGAGACATAATCTATTTGTGTGTTTGATGAAGACGGGGCTTTACGTCCCTTTTACCATTCAGCGTTCTGCTTCTGCTTTCAAAAGCATCGTCTGCTTCAACTCGTTATCGTTTCAAGTAAATTTTGTTGAAAAATCTCTTTTTACCATAACCAAAAATAAATTTCCATAATTTTGTTTTTTTTGTTAATTGCCTAGAAAATATGGAAGTTCCGTAAGGGGTAGGTATGTATGTACTGATGATCTCTTCTGCTTTGTTTTCTCTAAGATATGTGTTGTGTTTTCACCAGAATCCTTCGCAGCGCTCATCCATTTTCTAACTCCATTTCTCCAAATCTGGTTTGCTCAACGTGTATTATTTACTTTGTGACTCAGGTTTTCATCAAAAGAAAAAAAAAATGGAACCAAGCAAGCACCCTGCTCCCAGACCCCTCCAAAAGCCTCACCATAGCAACATTTCAGGGTTAAACAATTTTTCATTGTGTATCCACTCCTATTGTTTGTTGGTTTCCAATGTTGCAATTGAGGAACAATTTGTCCTACATGTCACTGGGAAAATCCTGAAATCTCCAGAAGGACTAGCAGCTTTGTGTTAAAATCCACCATGGCATTAAAGCGGATTGCATGCCTGATATTTTCTTTTTGTACATGTGGTTTCATTTGCACTTTTCATCTGAGCGTACATTTGGTACGTCTGGGGTTCAATGACCAACTTTTTATGGGCAAAACAGATAGTCTGCAGTGTTTCTGAAAGAAGTCATCAGCAGTGGAGAAAAGGCATGTTTTACTGCACTGGTTACTCCTACCAGCATGCCACCTCACACAAATTTCACTGCAATAGCACTTCAGTTCCTTGGATTCGTTTCTAACCTTGGACAAGTTACTGATGCAAAATGAAGTATTGCAAGGGACGGCAAATACTTACTCGGCATGCCTACCCCAAAATTTGCTTTCAGAGACAATAGAGACAGAAATCAGGGACAAATCTGTAAAATCAGGGACAGAACAGTGTTAAGATAGAAACACTGATTGCTTACTTTATATACGCTATGTACAATATCTCTGCCGCCAGATTTCACTGAGAAATCACACACACACGTCTTGAAGAAGGCAAACGAAACTCCTTTCCTCCCTTGTGTAGACAAGGCCACTTTTCTGAGAATTCTTTTTTGAAGACACAACTCGCTTCATGGTCGTTTTCTTCTTCTTTTTTCACTCCTTTCTGACCCGTCTGAAGAGTCTGAATCCGACTCTGTGTCGACATCATGTCTCCTCTTCGACGCCATGTTCTGACTTGAAAGTGAAAGCAAGTTTTTTTTTTTTTTTTTTTTTTTCCCCCCGCATGCATATTACGTCTACTTACTCTAGTAGACGATATTCTTGGCTCAGTTCTGTGCAGCACGATAAGAAAGGCTTTTTAACTCCTGATTTTTTTCCCAGGACGCCTGATTTTTTTTTCCTGGGACGCATGTTGCAAATCCGGGACAGTGGCTTCTAAAATCAACTTTCCGGGACAAATCCCGGATGGTCAGGGACAGTAGGCATGCCTGCTTACTTCATCACTGACTACTTGGTGGAAACTCTTACCTACCCTCTTAAAAAGGAAACTGCCTAGGATGTCAGCAACCACAATTCAGACAGCAGATACATAGAATATCATGATTGAAAATGCATGAAAAAAACTAAAACCTTCAAGAAAATCAGACAAACATACTTTTCAATAATACCGTTATAAAAATGACGACCACAGATATTCTTCAATGATGTTTAAAGCTTTATGAAAAGTCTGCCTCTACTTCTTCTGACCAAAATCCAGCTGCCTACATTTCTCATGGCCACCTCGCATCTACAAAGTTTTTGGAATGTGAAATGCAATGTAGCCATAAAAGTATTTTTTGATCCAGTGACACAGTGATGAAGTGATAATATGCAGCATTAAAATCTTTTAAAATCTTCCAAAAGTCACAGAAATACAAGGGATTCTACTTGATTAAAAAAAGAAAAAGAAAAGTTCAGGATCTTATGCTTTCCGAAGTGCATTTTGCACAAATGCACATATGCAAAACACTCAAACTATATTTGGGTCACTGCTTTTAACATCTAAATGAAATCGTGCAAGTCTAGAATAGGACATGAGACCACAAAGGAGAATCTGAAGCTGTTGTTTTTTGTTTCATATTATTTCTCAAGAACACATGGAGACATATCCACGCTTATTTTCACATAATCTGAAGAATACAACACAACCTTCTTTTTCAGGCTGTTTGTGATGGATTACTGTGCTGGAGTATGTTAGAAACCGCAAACTTTTGTGAACCAGTGAGGATCCACTTTCAGAGACAGAATGAATGGGTAAGCTATACATCTTCCATGGTTGCAACATTTCTTGTAATGTCGTTTGCCAGGGCTTCAAATGCCTCAGATCATGTGATACTGTACTGAACATTGTCAATTTTAATCAACATGTCTGTATGGTGTAAATGTCAGCAATTGTTACCCTTCAGTTTCAGGCTTCTGTGGCATAGGGAAAAGGCTTCCGTCTCTTTTCAGACAGCCAGTTGCACATCATCGTGTCAAATACAAATGACACACACTGGGAAGAAAATACTAAAAGTTCTCTCTCTTTCCTTTCATTTTTTTTTTTTTTGAAAATCGCTTTTACTATAAAACATGCACGAAATTAACATTAACTTACAAGATGACTGCCATATCAAGACTTATCTCTGACCAACAAACTGTAAAACCTGCCAAAATGGAATATAATAACATGGACTGATGTAAACCATATTTTTACCTTTTTTAGCTTCTTCATTGACGTGTTCCCTTATGTGGGCTTCAAGGTGTTCAAACACCTTAGTTTCATCTCTGAATCCTTTGAAAGTTTCTGTGCATTTACTGCCATCAGCATAGAATGCACATATGTAGCTAAAATGTGGTGTATAATCATTTGAGGTTGATTTGATCGAGAACAGTTCTCGAAGCATTCTATCAGATAAGCCTTGTAGCACATCAATGGCTATCTCCTCCTGAGCTTGCAGGTGCTTCAGAGATATCTGAAAAAAAAAAAAAAAAAACCATAAAAAATAAACAAAGGTTCCAGTTAATCTGAATGCAAAGAACACATGAAATGCTATTAAAAAACCTGAACACATTACAAACCACTTTCATATTCTTTCAACCATACCATTTTTTCTTTTTTCTTGGTACTCTAGGAGGGAGGAGAGAGAGAGAGAGAGAGAGAGAGAGAGAGAGAGAGTAGGAGAGGGAGAAAAGTTTCAACAACAAAAATGTCCGAATCAGTTCCTTTGTTTTATGAAGTTTTATTCTGGATCACGGCTATAAATTTCTTTCTCCAAGTTCAATTAAAACAAACATATGACTGAATGCTAGATTTCAATACATCATATGATAGGGTTTTTTTTTTTCATTCTACTCATGCCATGTACTTTAGTACCATATTTATCTTAGTTTCCAACAACAATACATCTTAATTTGACACCAACATTTCTTAAATCACAGGAATCAAAATGTAACAGGGGTTCTAGTAGTTTTCCTGTTTTACCTGGCCACAAAACAAATAGCCTTGAAAGTTTTCCTACATGGCAGATTTCAGCGCATCATTCAACAAAATATTTAAGTACTTTCAGGACTAGAATTTGCCCGATATTCTTAAGTTGTCCCGGGGATAAGTAGATCACAAAAAATCCACTCGTCCCCTCAAATTTCTACTTGCCCTCCTTGACTAACTAGAGTGGTGAACCGAGCTGTCAGCAGACAAAATTCAATGACGACATGCTCTGCACATGTACGATGCTCACCTGAAAGGGAGAAATTAAGCAAACAGGTTTGTCTTTTCCATGGTAATCAAAAAACAATGCCTGAATATTGTACAGAATATACCTTTTTGCAGTGGGACAGCACTCGACTGGGTTCCATTTTGAGAAATATAGGGGTGACAGGTTGGGATTTGAAAGGTGGGATGAGGTAGTAGGGAAGGATTGAGGGTGGGGAGGCTGAGCTATAAAAGTGAAAGAGGGAGAAGGGAAACACAATTAGCCTGCACTAAATCTGAGTGGTAGGTCACCCTGATAGTCAGAAACTGGTTGCCCAGCAACAAGTGGACAGAGCACTTTCACTTGTCCACTGGTAGGTTTACTTGTCCTGAACAGCAGGGTGGTGGGTATTTCAAGTGCCGACTTTTGTATGTGCAACTACCAAGCACTGCAGCTCTTGGCACTCACAAGTGACTAGTTGAACAACATGGAGGAAGGTTAGCCTTCTAGACCACCTAGAAGATGAGCTTTTGGCACATTTAACGATTGTTTGACTGAAAGATCGTTACATGTTTTTTCTGCTTTCCCTTCACTAGTCACAGATATCCCCAGACATACAGGAACTTCACCAATTCAGCAGAAATTACATTTCCAGAGATCATCACTACTGGGTGCCAATCAAGGTGTAGCTGTCACTGACTTTGATTTCCTAACTTCAGCACGTGATCACTGCGCATGGCACCTGACTCCGCAACTCCCTTTCTCTGCCTTCCTCTCTCAAACTCTCTCCGAGTACAAAATATTATCAATCATCCAGACACCCATGGCAATTGTCTGTCAATTTTTTTTTCTTATCGATTAAATCTACATAATTTTTTTGGTTGGGGGGGATCTTTGCGTTATCAAAAAATATAGGCACCGTGTGTGGTGCCTCTGCTCCAGAAAGGGAATGGTGAGGCAAGAGAGATGGGAGGGTTAGAGGAGAGAGAAAGTTAGTAAGTGGCAGTCAACTCTATAGTTGAGAGAGAGAGATGGACAGACAGAGACAGAGGGAGAGAAAGTTTAAAAAAAAGTAGGACTTGGAGGCATAAATACATACTAAAAAAATGTAACCTTTCACATAAAAAAAAAAGAAAAAAAATTGCTTACTTTTTGACGTCTGGTTGTTGAAACTGGCTTTTTTTTCATTGGGGCTGGAGCACCTTTGTCTTTAGCAGCCTTCCTCTCAGCCACTATCACTATCTGTTCCGCTATTTTTTTCGCTTCCTGCTGTTCTCTCAGCATCATCTCCTCCGCCACATACAGCAGCATACTGATGTCACTATGCTCTGAACGAGCTGGAGGTTTTTTCCTTGGTGACTGGCGTGGTGCCATTTGTTCCACTGCTGCTGAAAACAATTTTTTTCTTAATGACCACAAGCATTTTCTGGTTCACATGGCACGTGACCCTACCGTTATCAAGTTTAATTCCATCAGTAACATGGCACTATCAGTATCTCTTGGACTAATTAAACAGTCATCATAGAATAAATGATGAGCGACAGATTTTGTTACCTGGTGTTGCACAGAAGTGTTGAGAAAATAACAAGTGTTAGCAAAAAAAAAAAAAAAAAAAAAAAAAACAAAAACAAAACAAAAAATCTGGGAAAATTTTGCAATATGTTCATGACACACATGAATTTCATCCTCGACTGTCATATATCGAAATCTGCTGAGCATTTTTTTTTTTGTTTTCGTTGAAATAGAAACAGTTACCGAAACTTTATTTTGAACTCTGTAGTGAAAATCAACCTCCTAATCACAATCATGGAAAGCTCAAATACACACAGCTATTTCAAATATTGCAACAAACTTGCATATTAAATTTCACACAGCAATTTTAGCTGCGAGTACTCTCCTCAGACACCAGGAAATACCTAAACAAACCAGGCAAAGCATGAAAATATAACATCATGCAAAAAACACACACAAAAAAAAAAAAAAAAAAAAACAGACAAAGCATGAAAATATAACATAAAAATAAAACAAATGAACAACAAAAGTGAATAATGTTACATGGTTGTTCGTTGTTCAGTGCCGAGTGTCAGCCAGCATAAATTTCATTTTAAATTTCATGTTTAGTAATTAACTTTTCTCTTTTTTTAATCAGTATCATTTAGAGCTTGTTTTTGTTTTGTTTTGTTTGCATGATGCTACCAATTCCGGCCAGAAGGATCATGTATGTTGATGTATGTCCAGGTCCAGAGCATCTCTTTAGTTTAAAAGTAACCAACTAAAAGGAGGCCGCTGGAACAAAAAGCTGTTCCCTCTATACGCACTTTCTGATAGTATATCTTTGGATTAATGAACTCAACAGTTTTGGCAAGCCATCTGCAGTTTCATGAACATTTTCTCTTTTCCTTTCTCTGATAATAATTATCATGCAAGGGGCAGCAGAGGGACATCCGGAGTCATGAACCGGGTGTGGCCCAACCCCCCTAGAGTGTCAGGAGTTATGGGCCGAAACACTTGCTTGAAGGGGGCTTCGCTTCTGAGGACTCTCTGCTGCCACGCTCTCCATGAGTTTCTTTCTACTCATGCCCTCTCTCCCTCCATCCACATTTCAAACACCAAAGGATCAGAAACATTCTGAATGTTGCCGGTGCTTTTGGCATGAGACCAGACATAGTAGTCCCACTCTCAGTCAACCAAGCAGCTGATCATGATCGAGCTCACGGTGCCACATGAGAACAGAATGGAGGCAGCTCAAATTTACAAGAATGAAAAGTATGCTGATCTGGCAAACAGCCTGAGGAGAGAAGGCTATCAGGTCAAAGTCCTCGCAGCAGAAATTGGAGCTAGGGGGTTTGTAGGAACGTCTGCATACAGCCTCATGAAACAGCTCTCAGTTGCAGGGAGGGAAAAAAAACAGAACCCTGAAAGCAATGGCAGAAGCAGCAGAGAGGTGTTCAAGCTAGATCTGGTCAAGGAGGAACAAAAGTGAACTTCATAAGGCTTAAATTTCCTACAAATATCAGGTGTCCCAGTGGCTCAGTGGTTAGTGCGCAAGTCATGAAGTGGAAATTGAGCATGTCCAGAAGGGCATGGGTTCAAATCCCAGCCATGGTTCATCCCGAGATGGGAAAAAAAAAGGGGCAGCAGAGGGACATCCGGAGTCATGAACCGGGTGTGGCCCAACCCCCCTAGAGTGTCAGGAGTTAAGGGCCGAAACACTTGCTTGAAGGGGACTTCTCTTCTCAGGACTCCCTGCTGCCCACGCTCTCCACGAGTTTCTTTCTACTCATGCCCTCTCTCCCTCCATCCACATTTCAAACACCAAAGGATCAGAAACATTCTGATTGCTACCCTTGCCCCCAATTCTATAGTTATAACAAAATCGATAGTCTCTACCTGATACTTTGTTTTTGTTATCTGATGGTTGATTCAAGAGTTGAAACCAACCAACTTCAATGGTGAATATTCAGTTCGCCTCTTAAGGCCAGGAACAGGGTTTTTACATCATGGATTGCAATTGTTTGATTTCCCTCAATGTTCCCATTGCTTCTCCTTTTGTTGTATGTTCATTTAGCCAATCAATCATCAACAAAATATCTGCAGAAAACTCGAACCAGTTTACACCAACAATGCAAATATCAGAAGAAAAAGAACAAAATCTCATTCTGATTCTCGAATTCTAATCACCAGCATTATGCACCAAGTTAAAGAACAAACAGCACCTCACTCTAAACCTTACATCCTAGTAGTAGTAGTACTGAAAAAACTGTTTGCTTTTTTAAATGGCAATAAATTAAAAAAAAAAAAAAAAAGCTATCCTAGTAACTGTTCAAATCATTTGTGAAAAATTGTTTCCTTAAATAGCAATTAAAAAGCTTTCTTGAAAAACAAACAAACAAACAAACAAAAACAAACCCTGACAATATAAAACCTTTACTGTAACATTTTAAGGGGCAAAGAGGCTAAGAAGATATGGGAAAGCCTGTAGAATACTGTAGGAAATGACATAGATGAAAGAATCCTACGAAACGAGACATTTTCTGAGCTCTTTTTTTTTTTTCAGCTAGTTTGCAGCCTGTCTCTGCATTACCATTCACAACTGCTTTTTCATTCTTTATTGAATTTTTTCAAAAAGTGTTCGGAAGGGAGCGAGAGCTTTTAAAATCTGAAATAATATAATTCATGTCCTACAATTAAAGCTCTTTCTTCTTATCATCATTGATGGTGGTATGAAGATTGCTACTACTGTTATTTTTCAATACTTCTGATGTTTCTGTAATTATTTACTGTAAACTAAAGTTTGTTTGCTTGCTTGTTTCTGTTTTTCCTTCCCTTTAAACATCAACATTTGCAAAAACTTGGGAAAGAAAACTTAGTAAAGGGCAATAATAATCACTTGCAATCATTGATAATAGTGCAATTGTAGCTTGTCTCCCCTGCTCTGCAGGTTTGCCTTCTGTAGTAGTGACTGGTGAAAAAATAGGGAATGTTTCCATGAATATTGAAACAACAAACAATAAACAAACTAAGACTATTGACTTATTCACCATCAACATATTTCAATACCTTGGAGGACAACAACAACAACAAAAGAAAAAAGAAAAAAAAAAAAAAAAAAGAAAAAAAGTTTTTTTTTTTCTTAATCGTTCTCTAGAGCCTAAAGTGTCCAAACTTCTCTCTTTCTAATGATTTCTGATAAACATGCAAAACATTTCTGTGCAATTTAAGTTTGCAGCCATCAACTCTGTCTCAGTCGTTTGAACCAGATCAAATTACACAGTGATAGTGATCAGCAAATCAATAAGCACAATAACCATTATCAACCACAGCCAGTCAAGTACCATTCAAAGAGTGTATTAATACCAGAAGAAACCAGGCTGTCGAACTGATCACAACTGGATTTTGACTCTTCCCAACATATCACCCGTGAACTGTAATACTGTATTGAAGAGGAGACAAGTTTTCTACTGCTACCAGTTGCTTTTACAATAGTCAAAGAGAGTTCTGGGCAGAGCTGACACGCAAAGTCAGTAGTATAATAGCTGAAAACAGTTTACTTCGGACACACGAGTGGCATCCTGCTCCATGTAATTGCAATAAATCAACAGGAACCAACTTAACTAGGGGAAACTTCCGGCTATCAAAAACCAATTGTTTACTACATACTGAACCAGAACACTTGACTTCATGCTTCACAGATTGCGTTACTGTATGCTACACGTTAATCATTGAACAAAAACAAAGGGATGTAGATCAACAGACGAAAATGTCAAAATATATCAAAGCTGACATAATGGACTCCTCAATAATGTCTTTATAGCAATTAACACAATAAGATCTCCAGCTCATAAAATGCAAATCTCTTTAAAAGAATCATGCATGCTCACGACTGGTGACACCAGCTCTTCTCTGAAGAGTCATTTTTCTCAAAACTTGACATGTCTTTGACTTGGCTGATGAAAATCCATGTATTCACAGGGGTGAAGGCAGAAAATCATAGCTATACAGTATACTGTAAAGGCCGGGGAGGGGGGGTGGGTGTGTGGGTGGGGATGTGTGTGTGTGCTTTAGGACCCTGGTGCGGTGAAGGGACAACGCCCTGCTGGGAGGTCTGGAGCGCAATTGCCACCCACACGCCGAAGAAAATTTGTCTTGCCAAGACACTTTTGTGGCTTCTCCTTGAAAACAAAGTTAATAATAAACTCCAAATATGACAAATTATGACTTGCAGCTTAAATATTAAACTGAAAATGTTATGCAGGTACTTTGAATACATATTTAATTCAGTAAACCATCAAAACAAAACCGGATGCAATGTATAAATATTACTCACTAGTGATCTTAATAGAAGATAGCAGCCAAATTTTTAATCACTCTATTTAAAAGTTCAATAATGAGGATTCCTGGGAGGTTTTTTTTCCTTTTTTTTTTTTTTTTTTTTTTTTTCTTACATGGCTTAAATTCAGCAGAGTCAATGTCTGCACTAGCACTGGATTGGAACAACACTGAGCAAAATCAAAAGCTATCCAAAAGTGGGCTAAGTCTTAAAAATAGAAATCAGTGGCTGATGGCACTGGGGCATCTGAAAAATGAAAGTCAATGCTGAACATTTAGTAGTGGGGGAAAACAAGTGTAGGTTAACAACTCTTCCATCATTATAGTAATGATTTGGCAAAGGTTTGAAATTGAGAGGGGAAAAAAATGAAGATGAAGTAAATGCGAAAATGTACATCATAAATATAAAAACCCTTCACTAGCTGCATGAGGAAACTATCGCAACTTCTCTCGAAGGCAGATCTATATGTATCGCCTGCTCCGAGGCCTTTCATCCGCTGGATCGGACTCGTCAGAGAGACACGGCTGATTGAGTCTGTGCACCTGGCATCAGATACTGAGATAGAGACACACCACAGTCCATAGTTCTGTGGTGTTCCGACTGTCAAAGGGTTCGAAAAAAGAATCCAACAGCACCCCCAAAGCAGCCAGCGAAAGGTAGTAGAATTAAACAAAACAAAAGTGTGGAGAGGAAAAAAGTTGCTGAAAAATAAAAACATTACGCAAACAGTATAAAATGCAAGGGACAATCTTTGAGCCTATGAAAGTCAAAGGTTAGAGTGGATGAACCTGGAAACAATAAATCAGTAACCCCAACTGAACAACTCTTGAGAAGAAAATCAGTGGCTGCAATGAGTGAACTTGAAAAAGTCTATCAGCCAAAGCAGCAAGGTGAATACAGAACTGGAAATCGGTGGCTGCAGTGAGGCAAATCATGGTAGCAGAAGTCAGTGACAGCAGTGGGGTCAGCTTTTAAATGACTACAGTGGGGCGATTCTCAGAAACAGAAATCAGTGGGATCAGATTTTTTTTTTTTTTTTAAACCTACATTGGGGCGAGTCTTGGAAACAGAAGTCAGTGACTGCAGCAAGGTCAGTCTTTAAAATGAAATCAGTGTTAACCGAGGGACAAGTCTTGAAAACTAGGTCGGCCCCGCCGCAGCCCCCGGCACCGGCAATCCACAGGCAGCAGTCAATGTCAAGTCGTCAAGAGGCCACCCACCGGAGGAGACACTGCACTGCTGCCGAGTCACTCAGTGGTGTTCAGTGGCGCCTGTTCTGATCTAACATACGCAGGACACCACCTACCTACTAAGCCCCCTACTGACGACAATAATTGCTTAGTCGCGGAGCCGGCGTGAGTGAGCTCTCCCTCCGGAGGGCGCCACCACGTCCGTCCAACGACAGCCCCCATGGACCCGCCGATACCGGTGACCCCGACGGAACCAAACCAAGGCCACAGACGTGGAGAGGACATCGAAACTGAGGTCACCATGAGAGCAGGGCATGAAGGGCACAGAATTTGAGACCTTTTTTTTTTTTTTTTTTTTTTTAATGCTGATCGATGAGAATGAGAGGATGATTATGATGATGCTACGGATTTCCATTTCGGTCTGAGACTACATGACAGGGCTGTACTCTACGCTTCCTTTCATAATATATCCCGGCGTCAACCAGGCCCGAGAGATACAGACACCTGCAGTGTTGGTCAGGAAATTTGAGCAACACTCTCAGAAACGCATCCATTAAGTGGATGAAACTCGACTGTGTGGTCCCAGTTCTTCCCAACTGAGTCCGCAGCAAACTCAACTCTGGGTAGGAGCCGGTCGGGGCAGAAAAAACCCACATGACTCTGATGGATTCGAACCCACGACCTCCCAGCCGGGAGTCCGCGACGCTACCACTTCGCCAGTTGGCGTTGCGGACTTCTGGTTGGGAGGTCGTGGGTTCGAATCCCATCAGAGTCATGCGGGTTTTCTGCCACGACCGGCTCCAACCCAGAGTTGAGTTTGCTGCTGACTCGGTTGGGAAGGTTTGGACCACACGGTTTAGTTTCATCCACTTAATGGATACGTTTCTGAGAGTGTTGCTCAAATTTCTTCACCAACACTGCAGGGCCTGTATCTATCGGGCCTGGTTGACGTCCAGATATATTATGAAAGGAACTTAAGAGTACAGCCCTGTCATGTAGTCTCAGACTGAAATGGAAATCTGTAGCATCATCTTAATTATCCTCATTCTCATCAATCAGCATAAAAAAAAAAAAAAAGTCTCAAATTCTGTGCCCTTCATGCCCTGCTCTCATGGTGACCTCAATTTCGATGTCCTCTTCATGTCTGTGGTCTTGGATGGGTTCCGTCAGGTCACCAGTATTGGCGAGTCCATGGGGGTTGTCGCTGGACGACATGGTGGCGCCCTTTGGAAGAGCTCACTCACGCCGGCTCCGCGACTAAGCAATTATTGTTGTCAGTAGGGGGCTTAAAGGGTGGTGTCCTGCAAATGTTAGATCAGAACAGGCGTCACCTAACACCACCAAAGTAACTCAGCAGTAGTGCAGTGTCTCTCCTCCGGTGGATAGCCTCTTGACAACTTGACATCGACTGCTCCCTGTGGATTGCCGGTGCTGGGCCTGCAGCAGGGCTGAACGGGCTGCAGCTGTGGATAAGGTGTCGGAATAAACGGAGTGGGTGCACTGCCTCTGAGGTGGCGCAGAGGCTGGGACAGCAAAAAAAAAACAAACAAAAAAAAAAAACACAAAAAAAACTTTAGACACTGGAGCCATTACTGGAGCAGCAGCAGGAAGAGTTGATGAGTGTGTCAGCACATTCAATCTCTTCAGATGTTTCATCTCCTGGGAATGCACTTTGAGATCAACTTTTGTCCATTTGACTTGTATACAAGCTTCTGACTGCACAGTATACACCAAGCAGCGCCCACTTCATTTGTTTTCCACAGCCATTTTCGGAACAGATGATTCAATTCGTCCATCTCATCCATCCATTCATTTCTCCATTTGTTTTTCTCCAGGTCATTGTCGACCTTTCATGCCTCTGCTTCATCGTTAATCAGCTCCATTTTTGACAAATTTAAATATAAAGCATGATGATATGGTCTTCATGCATTGAAAACAAGATGGCGGATTCAAATACGAGTGGCGCGAAAACCTGAATCAAACACACACACAAAAAAAAACAAAACAAAACAAAAAAAGAAGCATTTGCTATAATATGGAATTCCTTATCAATATGGAAGGTCTCCCACCCCTGTATTCAACAGCACATACCTAATATTTGCAACTGACAGACAGACATGTCTAGTTCACTTGTTGATACACAACCATACAGCTGATGTATAGATAATTTTGAGAAATCATGTCACATATGTTTGTAACGCAGGACACCTAACACACCATCTGATCTTGAGAGTTAATGAAAATCTGAAGCTTGAGAGTAGTAAATAAAAACGAAAATAGAAAAAAATTGGACATGTATTATTTTCCCCCTAGTTTTAACCACTCTTTCTCAAACTAAATAAATACAAATAAATACCATACGTACAACAACTTGCACTTTCCACAAACCAATTCAACTAGATAAAATTCTAGAGCTGCACAATATCCTTTTCAGATTTAACTCACTAGAAGACAAATGGACGCTCACAAAAAATACAGTTTCATTGGAGGCTTTGGAAAAAAATCTTGAATATTCAAAACACAAAAACTGTCACCAGTCGGCAAACGTTCTCCAGTCCCTTAAAGCAAACTAAGGGTAATTTTTGCTTGTGCTGAGATTAGTTTCCCTGGGTCCTTCAAGGTGCAAACTCCTGCACCCCGGGTCGGATACTAAAAGAGGGAGAGTAACTAGGAAGTAATTCTCATGTCCAGGAAGGTGGTGACAAGTACTTATCGACCAGATGCTTCTAGGAAGGCATCCACCGCCTCCACAACAGCCATTTCCTCGGTTCTACTGAGGTGGCACAGATACTTTACCCTGAAGAAAATGGAAGATGATGAGTTCATAGATCGACGTACCGCGCAGAAGAAGAGGAATTTCAGAAGAAGCCTTGGTACACCCCCTACTACCAGAATGGCTCCTAGAGACGACCCTGCCCTTGAAGCTTTGATTACAGCCTGTACACAGCAATTTTTGGATCCGTCACAAAGAAAGAAAATCAGGGACAACCTTTCACTGGGGAAAGAAATGCTTGAAAACAATTGAACTGTCTTCCAGTGACTCACAATGCTGCGTGTCGGTATGCGGACAAGGCAGGTTGTAACGGTGATTACATCCCTTGTGAATGATGACACAGCTATCACAAAGGAACTTGAAAGGTCTGATTACTATGAAATCTTTAAAACTGATCCGACAAATGACACTGTTTCTATCATAAACAAATGGGTTAAGAAATGGTTACATAAAGGTGCTATCAGTGAAGAAATAGCTCGATTTGTTACACCAAAACCTTCAACCCGTCCTGGAAAGATTAAACCGTTAGTGAAAACACATAAACCTGAAACTTTCCGTACAGATATTTACTATCTGGTTCAGGTACCCCTACGCATGCATTGTCTAAGTTTGTACAACAGTCTGTTTGTCACCTGACTCAGCATCTTAAATATCAAGTAATTGATACTAAAGAGTTTTTGCAAAAGATTGAAAAAATTAATCAAACTGTCGCCCCCTTGCCTGAGGATGCCATCTTTGTGGTATGTGATGTCATTTCTTTATTTCCCAATGTAGATACTAATTCTGGTGTTCCTGCACTAAAGTCAGCCTTAGAACAACATCCTAGCAAGTTAGGCATCCCCACTAAATGTGTTTTAGAAGCCCTCCAAATTGTCCTAGACAATAATTGCTCTCAATTCACTGATGGGAAAGGGGAAACTATTTTTGCCGCGCCTATTCATGGCATAGCTATGGGGCCTTGTCATGCTTGTGAATATGTAGATGTGTTTATGGCAGAGCTAGATGAGAAATTGACCCAGTACTCCCCTGTCCCACTCTTATCCTCCCTCAAAACTAAGGAGGGTGCAAGCCTGATAAAAGCCTGGATTGGACAAGATATAGGGATGATGAGATCACCATTCTTTTGGATAAAGAGCATATACATAGATTTAATGAACATATTCAAACCTACACCCACCCAACATCAAATGGACAGTAACCCCAACAAAGGAGGCCCATATCTTGACCTCAAACTGACTATCAAAATGGCTATATCCAAACGGATGTAAACTCAAAACATTGCCACAGCTACTTGCCTAGAACTAGTTGTCACCCACAGTCAGTTTTCAGGGGACTGTTACTTGAGTAGGAACAAGATTGAGGATGCTTTGCAGTGATAATGATGTCCTTGGTAAAAGACTTGATGAATATGCTCATTATTTCAGTTTAGCAGGATGGCCTCTAAACAAGGCACGGAAAGAACTGGAAAGAGGAGCGAGGAAGAATAGACAGGAAATACTGTTTACTGAGAGGAAAAAGAAAGGCAAAAAGATAGCATGGGTCACCCAATATGACCCCAGACTTCCTCAAAATCTAAAATAATTCGTAACAATCTGCACATCTTGTACGCTAACCAACAGAATAAAGAAATTTCCCCCCAAAAATACTATCATTTCAGCAGAAAGGAAGCGTAAAAAACTAGGAGAATTTTTTAAACCACTGTGTCCCTAGATGATTCCACTACACGGCCCTCAAAACAAACCTGGCTTTTTTCCGTGCGCTGCTAAAAGATGCGACACTTGTCAACACTCTTCTACCCTTCTTTCTTTTAAAAGTCCATGGGACAACAGATGCTGGAAAATTAATCAGCATCTTACATGCAAAAACGCCAAATGTAATATATGTACTGCAGTGCCGAATTCATCCAAATAAATGGTATACTGGCTCCACAAAAACCTCAAACTCAGATGGGCCAACCACAAGTCCGATGTCAAATTGAAAAAGATCAATAAATGTGCAGTGGCCAAACATGTAACCGAACTTCCACACCCAAATGATCAACAGTTCAAATTTATTCCCACCCATGCCATTGAAACAATGCACAGTGAAGAAAATCTATTGGATAGAGAAACTTTTTGGCAGGCAAATATTGGAACCATTTCAATGGCTCAATTACAGGACGGATATCTTTCATACCTTAAGGAAGAGAGAGATCTGGCAGCAATATGAAATATAAAAGGTGATGGTCTTTTCGGGATCAGACTGGTGCCTATGGAGGGGATTTGTGAGAGCGTGTGTGTGTGTGTGAGGGGGGGGGGGGGGGGGGGGAGTGAGGGGTTAGTCTGATGTTATATCGTTTTCCTGAATAATTAGTAAGTGAACTTGTTGAATTTGATTTTTATTGAAGTGTTTTAATGCTAAAAAGCTTGTCTTGTATAATAGTATAAGCACTGGTTATAGTACAATGTTGTTTCACTTGTAGAAATTCATGCTTGATTAAGTTGGGCAATAGCTTCCTTTTCCTTACTTCTTTGCTCCTCTACTCATCCCCCATCCCCCCCCCCCCCCTCCTTTTTTTTCCAATTCGTTTCATTTCCCATTTGTGAAAACATGTAGTTCTACATACATATATTTATTATTCTGCCCCCCAACTCCTTTCTCTCCCTCTCTCTCTGTCGTTCTTTCTCTCTCTCTCTCTCTCTCTCTCTCTCTTTCTCCTTCCCCCCTTTTCCTCCCCCTTTCTCTCTGTCTCTGTTCTCCTTTGTGACTTTCTCTCTTTCTCTCTCTTTTTTCTCTGTGTTCTTGTCTTTGCCTTTGTGTTTCTCTCTCCCTCACTCTCTAGTCCTTTCTCTTTCTCTCTCTCTCAGTCCCCCCACCCTCCCTCTCTCTTTTCTTCCTTCCAATCCTTCATCTACCCCTATCCCTAGACCACACCCCCTCCCCCCCTCCTCCGGTTTCCCGTCCTTTCATTATTTGTTCTGCCAGTCGTTCCGCGACCACCAGCGCCGGCCCCTTCCCTCCCCATCCCCCCCCCCCCCCCCCCCCGGCCCTTTCTCTCTTCTTGCATTGAGTTTGTGTTTTAGATTTTCCGACGAAGATTGCCACTGAGCATTACTAGTTCTAACTTCTAATTGCTATCTGTAGAATGTACATTACACATCAACAAAAATAATGACAGGTGTGTGTGTGTGTGGGGGGGGGGGGGGGGGGAGGGGGTCACTGTTTACATCTTCATGTTGAAGCGAGTCTCCTTAGTTATTGTAGAACTGCACGTGGTTCCGAGTGTGTTGACAGGCTGCCTGCACGCCGGGCCACGGGTGGCCGTGTTTGAAGGTGGTGGAGGTGCCGGACCTGACCCCAGCCTGGAACGGGTGGCGGACCTCGCCTGCAGTACCCTTCCTCACGGAGGAGGATTCCAGCCAGGCAGCGCCCCTTTGGGCCGGAGAGGGCTGTTTCGGTATCGGTGTCAGAAGTCGATAACCTATGTTGATGAAGAATGACTGGTGCATTTCCCCATGTGGATGAAGAATGACTCTGGTGCATTCGCCCATAATGTTATGACTCTACTGTATAACCTCAACTGTTGTGAATTGTGACGTGATTGATCTCCTGTGTTGAGGTTGTGTTGAGGTTACAAGATAATGGTATATGATATAAATACGGTGATGATGGATAGTGAAGTAGCCCCCATGTTTTATGAACGTTGCAACTGAAGGGGAAACAGTAGCTAGTGTTACCTCCTTAGTGGAGAGGAGGTGTTTTTATTTATTTAGTGTTACCTCCTTGTGGAGAGGAGGTGTGTTTGTGTTTATTTTGTGTTGCCTCCCCATTGGTGAGGAGGTGTAGATAAGTTAATTTGAGAATTGTATGTACTAATTATATTTGTTCTCCCGTAGGAGGAGGAAAAAACGAAGTTTTCGGTATTGTGTATTTATTTGGCTCGCCTTGGGTGAAAGGAGTGATTGCGCGCGTTTGCGGAGTTTGCTTTGGAGGTGATAGGTGCGTGTGTGGCACGACTTCGGGAAGCATGACAGTGGGTGTGTGTGTGCGTGTGTTGTTCGCGCGCGCGCGCGTGATTTCTTTTCAACATTCAATTTTTACCTTGCGCCCGTTCATTGTGTTACTCCCACATATAAAATTAGCCGACAGTTTTGTAAAATACGCTTACTGCCGTAACACGATCACATGTGTGTCGGCTGAGAACCGTCTCATTATTCAGCCTTCTAGTCATCATTCCTGTTAAAAAATACTGTGTGTATATTAAGATGTAAGACCATTCTGGGATGACGAATGTCAGTCATCTGATCAAATCAAATATTCCTGTCAAGCGCGATCTGACAACCAATACAATGGCAAATCTATCGATGGTCTTTCGTGTTTGCTGATCCATTACTCACGCAAGAAAAAAAAAATCAATATTTGCGCACTTCGTTGATCGTTCAGCCTATCATTCATTGTAGCAATCAGAAACATACAAGCTATGTTCTTCTAGTCATCAACTGACAGAAAAAAAGAGGCGTTGCGACCGATATCCTTTCAAGCTAGCTTCTTGCGCGATTATTGCGCTATTTTCCCACATTTTTTTTATACTGATCAATGGAGGACATTTTGATAATGGAGACGTTAGCAAAAAAAGATTTATACAGACCGTAGTAATACTAAATTATATCATTCGCTAAACAAAACTAAAGCTGGACCAAGTCTTGCATTAAATTTATCTATTTTCTATATTAGCTATAAGAATTAAAGAAGAGTTTACAACACACACGAACTTCCAACAGCATGCTATGTGAAAAGGCCTTAAACGACAGAAAGCACAATTGCCATGCTTTGCACATTCAACCCAGTGACACTAACCAAACGCGTAAAACAAATAATGAAAAGAAAAGAAACATTACGAAGACTTCCTTTTCACAATTTCTTTAAATGTCTGCTCCTGACAACACAACTGATGAGCTCAAATTTTAACGTCTGCGCTACTACTTTCAAAGCAGGAACTCAAATTTGTGTGTGCCAAACTCGCTTTCACCGGCACTAAGCCACGCTTCAACTCGGTCAACATTGAAAAACTGTAGGTCTGATGCGTCCCCTGTTGTCTGCACACGAACTGTCAAACTCGCTTACAGTGGAAAATGTACAGATTTGAGTCGAACCAGTTATTATTTTAAAAGATTCAAAGTTTAAAAACAAAAATCACGTACGGCACTCAGGAATATCAATCCTTTGATTAGACTTTCAGAATTGTTTCCTCTCGTGTCACACATACTCTGTGTAATACCAAGAGGCCAACTCTCGCAGTTCATAAACAAATGCTGATTTAGACTCATATCTCTTGTTCGATGAGCCACTGCCGCACACACAGTCAATCAGATCTGATATTTTTTTTCAACCAAACGCGCTGCCCGATTGACTCATGGAAAAAAGAATCTGGGTCTATATTGAAACACGTGCCGGTAGTCTTCAGGCTAATTAAGGCACAGCCTCGTTTTGAATTGACAGAGCAGTCGACGCATGAGTATCGGTGATGGTAATGGTGGTAGGTTGACGGTGTTACATGTTTGTTGATACTCTGTTTAAATGTGCCCACCACACGGTAGGGATCTTGGTCGTAGTTAAGTTAAATCAAATCAGAAAGATGCAAACGTTAGAAACCCGTAAATGGATCCTGTCTATCACATAATGTAGCTAGTCACCCAACAACGTAGAGATAACGCTACGCCTCTTTGTTTTCAACATGAGCATGAAAAATAAAACCACGTGTCGACAGCAGTGTAAAATGTTGCAACATTACTAAAAATCTGTGCACTATTCACAAAAGCACTACTGAATCAGTTTAATCAAACATCAAACAGAAAAAATTAATCGCGAAATTTCAACTCAAAAACTTCCAGCGTTCGTTTGACCTAGCTTCACATCCTCGGCGCCGAAAGTTATTTCCCTGGAAGACTCCGCCTTTTGATTTTTCGTCTGTCGTATCTACTCGAGCAAAGACAAATTTCATTGATATGAAATGAAACTGGAGGTAGACTCTAGTAAAGTAAAAAACAACATTAAAAATGTGCACGAGCTTTTACAAAATACCAAATAACCGGCAAACAATTCTGATTGCATTAAACTGCCTTGTAGGCCCAACAATTCTCAACTTCAACAGCTAGTTAGTCTATATAGAACAGTCGATATAACTGGAAAGAAAAGAAAACAGACAGCATCTGATTACAAGTCCTTTTTTCAAAAACAGAATCAACAAGTTTAATATCCAAACACCAACTATCGAAATTCTGTATTTCCATAAATCTACACTTACCTGAAGATGTTCCGTACGCTCCCAAAGTTCTACGTCTTCTCAGCTTTCTGCTGTTGTCTCGTTCGTCGTCTTCTCAGCTTGCTGTTGTTGTCTCGTTCTATTGGTCGTCTTCTCAGCTTGCTGTTGTTGTCTCGTTCTATTGGTCGTCTTCTCAGCTTGCTGTTGTTGTCTCGTTCTATTGGTCGTCTTCTCAGCTTGCGAGTCGAGGCGGAAATGAGCGTGTGTCTTGCTTCTGCACAGGAAGTCGAACTAGACTGGTCGGAGAAACGGACACAGGGCGTGGTTAGGGACTGGTTGTCGTTGACGGACAGTCTATTGACAAGGTGTTTGAACGGCCAGCTCCCCGCGTGTCCACGATAGCGCAGCGGTACCAGGTTTGCAGGGACCCAGAAAGGTGGAAGAAAAGGAGGCGAGATAGGGAGGTGGAGAGCAGGGGGGAATGGGGGTGGAAGAGGGGACTGATGGATCGAAAGGAGGATGACCAAGTGAGAGGCTTAATGGGCAGGTAGGGAGGGGTGAGGTGGAGGAACAGGAGGTGTGGGGTATGGGAAGGGGGAGGGATGGAAAGTAATGTGGAAGGGGAGA
>JADBJO010023827.1:13623-26016 GCA_016801955.1 Conus betulinus | reverse complement strand
AGAGCTTGCAGCAGTCTGCAGCGCCAGAGGAAAAGTTCTATGAACATCCACCAACACTTACTGAGGTAAAAAAATGGTTAAGAAAGCTAGAATAAGATATTCATCTGGTCCCCAAAGAATACCCTGTCTGCTGTAGGGGATGTCCCAATGTCTTTGAGTGGCTCCATAAAATGATGAGATCAGTTCGGAGGAAACTGAAGACCAGCGACCAATGAGTGATAGTTGGTGGATTGTAACCCCCCCTCCCCCCTCTCACCGCCCCCACGCTTTCTGTGAAAGATACGTTTGGAGAAGTCTGTAGTTCTACGCCTTGTCCGTGACGGTTGGTTATTTAACAAGTGAACCTGCCAACAGTGCATTTCAGAAATTTAGGCTTGTTAAATAAGAAGAGAGCCAGCTTACAATGTCATGTTCCCTTCATGGAAGTTTCGGAGCCATCTTCAGTGTCTCTTTATAAAATAAACATCGAAGACATACCCTCACGCACTGGTGTAAATCCTTGTAACAAAAGGAACGTGCAAATGCACCAATCCCCAGCTTAATAATCTTCCTATCTTCAAGGATATGTTTTTTCAATGGCCCATAGGAGATACTTTTCTATGACAGGTATAGTCTAATGTGCCTCCCTTGGAGTGTTAGCTCGACTGGATTCTTTCTTTCTTTTCTTTTTCTGTTCAAAAATCCAGAAGATTCTGTCGTGAATGTTTGTTTTTGCACCCCGCACTGAAGGGTTTTGTCAGGTACTGGGGTCCCGACGGTCCGAACCGCAGGGAGAGTGGAGTCAGCACCCCCACACCACACTCACCACAAAACACAAGGACCCAGGACGTACACTCAAAGACAATATTTATTGCACGATACAACACACTCACACTGCGCACACACACTAAGTGGGGGGGGGATGGGGGGGGGGTGAACCCTGGCAGAAGAGAGAGGACAGACAGAGGGCAGAAGAAAGGAGGGGAAAAGAAGAGCAAGATACAGAGAGATTAACTACTAGATAGGGGCCAAAGAAAAAGAAGAATAAAAGAAAACAATGTTTATCCCCCCCCCCCCCCCCCCCCCCCGTCCCGGGATGCCCCAAATTACACCCTCTATATTCCCTTAGAAAGAAAAAGAAGAAATAGGGACAATCTAAAAATATTCACACCACAGGGCCTAAATTTTCATGAAATGAAAAAAAAAAAAAAAAAAAAAAGAAAAAATGCAGAGGAGACAGAGGGGCCGGGACCACTACCACCCCACTCAGACACTTCCCACAACTAACACACTCATCTTGTGTCAGCCAAGTCCAATGATGTCTTGATGGAAGTCGGGACGTGTTCCCCCAGCCGGCAGTGGAAGCACACCACGCCCCTCCCGCCGTCGCCTCAGCACCTCTCCCCAGCACCGCGCCAAGGAGGAGGTAGGCCCGGAAGTTCCGAGGATACAGCCAGACTGCGAATCGACAGAGAAACAACCAAGCAAGCCCTAAGGCTGGGGTCAGTACCATGCTTGGGATATGATTTCAGTTTGGTCAGTGTCAGAGGGTTATGGTCAGTTGGTCGAGGCCAAAGAAAAGAAGAGAGTAAGAGGGAGAAGAGCAGCAGATAGATAAAAGAATGAAAAGCAGAAAAATGAGGTCCGTCCAATAAAAGAAAGAGTAAGTGTCCATCGTAAAATAAAAAAAAATACAGAGGTAAAGAAAAGAGGGCTTGTATTGGTCAAGTCATGTCACACATGATACAGGCCTTAATCTCAATTAACACAACTAAATGTTGATTAAAACCTACTAAATTGTGATGAGATAACCTTCCTTAATATTTATCCATCTATTTCAATCCAAAACTGACATAAGTAGGAACATTTTAGAAAGATTGAATTATGCATTGAATCGACAGGTGATTGAGCAACCACTGGTAGACTTTTCTTTAAAAAAAAAAAAAAGGCAATAAATATTTCAAACCATCACCCATAGGCATTTTGGCTCTTTTATACATAAAATGGATTATGTTATCATGAACACTCACCTGCAAACATGCACATAAATATTTATGCACCAAACGAAGGACGAAAACACGGGGAGAGAAAACAATGACTGGAAGAGAGGATGGATGAATGTCCCCCCCCCCCCCCCCCCCCCCACCCCCCTCCCCCCCACCGGTAAATTTGCCCTCAACAATCACACCGCGGCTCGCTCATGAGTCGAAATTTACTCTCCAACAAAATAAAACTTAGGCTCTTAGCCTCCACAAAAAAAAAAAATAATAATAATAATAATATTGTAAAATCATGAAAGTACGACAGACACTAAATTTCAATGAAAGTGTATCCTGTTGCTCCATGCATGAGCCATACTCAACCGGCAAAATCTCCAACTCACAAGATTTTTAGCAGGACAACTAAAACAAACCCTGCACAAGAAGCAGACGAAAACCGGCAGAACACGCTAAAATTTTAGAGAGAAACTGACGATAGAAAAGAATTATGACCTCCACTTTAGAATTTGAATAACAGTGATTAATTTACACTAACGTGGGAAAAGTACGCGAAAAGCCTATCTCAAGGAACAAAACGTCACTTACCAACAGGCTTGTGAAAAGCTAGCCGTGTGCTACGCTCCGTTCACTGAAGAACTAGCGTCTCCAACACCGGCCTCCCAACTCTCCCGTTGAGGAAAAGAATGGTCGTGAGACCACAGCCACACCCCTGGTCAGCAGGGAAGAGAGCTTCCAGGTCGCCAAACCACCAAAACCCCTATGCCCAATCCAACCAAGGATAGCACACCGGGGTGAGGTGAGGATTCCAACGAAGAAATCAAAACAGCAATGCAGTTGAACCCGAAAACGCTACCACGGGAGAAAGATGTGACTTCGACTCGAGGCTGGGCTTTCGCAAAGTGCCAAGGGGACCGCACAGCGACAAAAAATGTCAGATTCGATTCTAGGGTGAGTTGACACGAGAATCTCGAAAAAAAAAAAAAAACGAAGCATGCGTGTCAGACCTGACACAGCGAAACTTCGCTAAAACTCGTGGACAGTTACAGGTAGGAGTGAAGATGATGAAAAGAAATTATGTACAGGGGAAAATGGAGGAAAGGCTGTACTGGAAAACAGAAATAATGAAAACAGGACCCAAAACATATTGCTAGTGTTTCTGTCGTCGGATGGGAACTAAAAACGAACAGGAAGAATCTCCCCACCTGAATATTACCCCCCCCCCCCCCCTCCCGGACAAAAACCTGTTTGTGACAGGTTTCATGCTCTTAATTTTCTTTCATGAAGTAAAAGAAATCAGTGCTGAACTCAGACAGGATTCTGAACGTAGCCAGACATCATCAAAAGTTACAGTATTAAAGGTTTTTTCTTTAACTGGTGAGGAACGTTCGAATGCAACCAGTGGATGTCAGCATAAAAGAAATGTGAAAATCCACAAATTGACTGCACATTGTGAAATACCAGGAAGCAAATTTTCTTTTTGAAAAAGGTCAGTCTTCCATGAAATAATATTATTGTTAAATGCACAATCTTAAGATTTTAACCAGAATATTGATTAGCTAATGGATGGATAATGGGGTGTTGGAAAAGAAATGGGAGTTTTCTGACGATTTCACAAATGTACTGACAGAGATTTCGATGGGGCTCATGCGTAGACAGAATCTGTTGAATGTCGTTGGTAATAAAATGTTAATATTTTGGGGGGACCATAAGAATAGAGAAACCAATAATAGTGAACAGTGTATACTGACTACTGGAACATTTAGATGACAACAGGCTTGTCTGAATCAGTTCAAAACTGTACACTGTCATCTGTATGCTTTCAGTGTATACCCAAACACCAGCGTTGTGACTACATGAAGCAGTGTGTTTCGGGCAGTGATGAAGAATATTGTGACTTTGAATATACACGTCAACATACACGATATCGTACACGGCATGAAGGGACTGCCCCTCCGCCAGCCATCGTCGACATGGATTCCAAGGGACTGCTTGTGATCAGTCCTCTCCGCACAGCTGAGCACAACACATCCTGTCCCTCAACTCACTTCCAGTGTCTCTCTCCCGGTTACTACTGTCTGCCGGTCTACCTGAGGTGTAACAAAGTGTACGACTGCCCAGAACATGAAGATGAAGCAGACTGTGAGACGTACGAGTGTCCTGGTTACTACCGCTGTCGCCAGCCCCCGTGTGTGCCTGCACGCCGAGCACATGTGTGACGACAGGTATGGCCAGTGCCCTCAGAATGACGATGAGCTCTTGTGTCACTTTCGCCTGTCCACCTGCTTGCAGATGCTTCGGGATGGCGTTTTACTGCAGCCAGAGTTTTGCTGCCGCTGACCATCCGGAACTCCGGTTCTTAAACGCTGACGGAACGAACATGACCTTGACGGACTTGGTGCTCAACACCATGTTAATTCATGTGAGTTTATCCAATTGTTTTTTGCTTCATGTTCAAGCACCAGAGCTTCCAAACCTTAAAAGTCTCGACTTGAGTCAAAATCGTCTACACCACCTTCATGCTGACGACTTGGAAAAGATGAAAAGTGTAGAAATTCTTATCTTAGCTGATAACCCTCTTCAGTTTCATTCCAGCGTGCCATCTATAGTTCAGCTTGAAAATCTGATAGTGTTAGATTTGTCAGAAATTCAGATCAGTCAATTGAATGCCAGTAAGTTAAGGAATCTGGTTCATCTTCAGACCTTAAACCTGTCCAACACCGGGCTGAACCACGTTGTTGATGGAGGATTCCAGCCACTGAAATCTGTTCGCTCTTTAGACCTCTGGCAGTGCCCCCTCCAGCAGTTTCCTCCAGATATTTTCTACCAGTCATCAGAACTGGAAATCGGTGACATCCTCGAACCACAAACTGTGCTGCCCAGTTGTGCTCCCCAAACAGTTTAACCCACATGGGTGTAAGTCTCAGTCTGACCCTGTGTCTTCCTGCGACCATCTGCTTCAGAGTCAAGTACTCAGAATTTCTGTAGCCCTGCTTGCCGTTATCACTCTGAGCGGCAATCTTTCAGCCTTATTTTACTGGGTTATCATTCGGAAACACTTCCAGTCATTTGGCTGTGGGGGTGTTTCTGCTGCACTTGGGTGTGTCTGACATTTTACGAGGCATGTATTTGATGATCATAACAGTAGCGGATAGTGTTTCAGGGTACGTACTTGTGGAAAGACGTCCTGTGGAGATCCAGTGTCACGTGCACGTCTACCGGAATGGTATTCGTTCTGTCGGCTCAGGTGTCTTTCTTCTGATCTGTGTGATGACTCTGGACAGAGCGTGGTGGTGTGTGAGTCCCTGAACCGCTTCTGCTTTGTCCCCAAATCAGCTCACCTGGTCAGTTTGGTGATATGGATCACTGGCCTTCTTTTGGCCGCACTTCCCCTGTCCTTTGAAACACCGCGCTGGAGTTTCTACGGTCACACTGCCTTGTGCCTGCCTGTTCCCGCTCCAGGGAAAGACCACAGCGCCCATTCTTTACACCTGAATCACATTCGTCACCATCCATCTCATTACTTTGTTCTTCTGCTTCTCTTCCATTTCAGTCTGTGTCCCGTCGTGGTCGCAGCTCAAGGCTTGGTCGGTTGGACTCTGAACCGGACATTGATCATAGCGACAGATTCCAGCGGAAGGACCCTGGAGCTGCTTGTCGCCGGAAGACTCCTCGCCGTAGTGGTGTCGGCCACGGCGTGCAGGGTTCTGGTGGGAGCGTTGTGGATGTCGGCAGTGAGGAACAGTAGCGTTCCAAGTGATGTACAGGTCATTGTGACTGTCCTGGGTCTGTCGGTCAGCCCAGCTCTCAGGCCGCTGCTCTATGTGGTCAACGTTGTTCTGGAGCACACAGGAAGAAGCAGTCTGAACAACTGTTGCTGACCATCCTGGCACGGCAGAGAGAGCGGGTCAACGGCACACAAACCACAAGAGTGTGCATAAGCAGCAGGACTGATGTTGCTTCATTCAAAGAACAGTTGACATGAGGAAAACAGTGAACACATCATTATCTTTTTCATCGTGACTTGCTACAATTTTCCTACGACAGGAACACGTCTATCTCCAGTTTAAGAAAGAAAAAAAAAAAAAAAAAGAAAAAAAAACCCCTTGTGTATTTCTGTTGCATTTAGTTTTCCATTGGTTCCGTGAACATTGGTCCATATGTTTGATCTGACATGCGAGTATTTTGTTGTTAGATTGCTGTGATGTCTGTGTCAAGTGATATCTTTATATATGCTAATAGTACTAAAGGCAAGAAGACGAGTGCTTTGCAGAGTGCAAAGTCGCTGACGTGAAAATGGGAAATCCTGGTTCGAATCCTAGACATAGAATTAGTTCCCACCTCCCCCATCAGTTCTACTCAGCATTGACCTAAGCTACTTTCAACGCCCATCTAGCGCCGAATTTGAGAAGATGAGTGATTGCTTGTTCTCCGTTTGCATTGTCCTGAATGTTGTTTATCTTGCCTGAACAAGAAGACCTAAGAAGTCGATACACGTCGTCGTGTTTTGTCTCGTAATTTGTCTGTCCATGTTAAACGGCGGGGTTACTTTAAATTCCTTTTAAAAGTAGGTTTCGGAGGTCTGATGACAGAGACAATGACTCTAATTGGCACACAGTATGTATCCGATACGCGTAAATTTATGTTAACGTGCGTGGGTGTGTGGTGTATTTGTAAGTGTGTCAAATTTGTACATATTCCCGCTGCTGCTGTGCTTAAATGAATACCTGAAAATGTGTACTTGGCATTTAGTGGACTTACTCACCCATAAAGAAAAAAAAATTGTATTATTCCACCAAATAAAGAGGCAAACAAATCACAAGACAAAATACAGACGCGTTTCGACCTCTTCGGTCTTCTTCAGGCAAGACAAACAACATTCAGGACAATGAAAACAAAACAGGAGCAATCATTTATCTTCTCACACAGGGCGCAAAAGTCATTGTCCTAAATATTGTTTGTGTTGCCTGCTGAAGACCAAAGAAGTCGAAACGCGTCGTGTTTGTGTCTTGTAATTTGTCTGTCCCTTTTGTCTGTAGGAATAAAAGAATATTTTTTGTAAGTTTGTTTCAATTTCCGCCTGCAGTCTCCTCGCTTTGAAACTTGCTCAGCCATGACACTTCAGCAGTGCCAGATGGGGGTCACACTCATCATTCCCTCTTGTTCTAGCGAGAAAGGTTCGTGCTTTCGTCTGGGATCGCCTTTCTAGAGGTGAAAGTACAGTGCCAGACGGGGGGTCACACTCATCATTCCCTCTTGTTCTAGCGAGAAAGGTTCGTGCTTTCATCTGGGATCGCCTTTCTAGAGGTGAAAGTACAGTGCCAGATGGGGGTCACACTCATCATTCCCTCTTGTTCTAGCGAGAAAGGTTCGTGCTTTCATCTGGGATCGCCTTTCTAGAGGTGAAAGTACAGTGCCAGATGGGGGGGTCACACTCATCATTCCCTCTTGTTCTAGCGAGAAAGGTTCGTGCTTTCGTCTGGGATCGCCTTTCTAGAGGTGAAAGTACAGTGCAAACCGGTCACTTTTGATATTCCATGAAGATACATTGCTCTGTATTTTGCTATCAGTTCGGTCCTGTGACTTCATTGCGATCGTTTTCAGTGGAAAGGTTTGTGATAATTTCGTCATTAGAGCGATATTAATAATAATAATAATAATGAATACTTATATAGCACCTATTCTCGGCGAGAGACCAAGCTCTAAGCGCTTTACATTCAACACTCGTTTACACAACGGGCTGCCTACCTGGGTAGTGCCGACTGAAGAGCTGCCAGCTGGCGCTTCATTCAGTCGTTTCCCGTGTCATCCAGTCAATACCGTTCAATATCGTTCACTCAATTTCCTTACTTCCTCCATTCTTTCAATCTCTCACGCAGGGTGCATGTTATGTGTAACGTGTCATCCATACCAACGGCCAAACTGGCCTTCTCTTCCGAAAGTTGGTGATGGGATTTTACGAGTGTGCAAGATGTTATGCGTGCGTTCACACACACGGAACCTCGGTTTATAGTCTCATTCGAAGGACTGTGTGGGGAATGGAGTCAGAACCAATGTTAACTCCGAGGGAAAAATCCCCCTGTACCGAAATTCGAACCCGTAACCTCAGGATCACGAGTCCGGCGCTCTTCCTCCTGAGCTATTCCGGCCCCAACCAATTAATCAAACAACCAACAAATCAATAGGTCGATGAATAGATCAATTAATCAATGATTAAGTTGAACCGGAGATATTCTGATGACTCGCTGGTTCACCGCATCTTCATAACCCCAAGACATGACTGAGAGACTCTGACGTGTACCCCCCCCCCCCCCCCCCCCTCCCCCCACTCCCCCGCGCGCCCCTTCTTCCTTCCTCCCTTTCATTTTATTCGTACTCTTTTTGTAAGAATTCATGACCGATCTGATGATGTAAGATACTGTTTTAACACACACACACACACACACACACACACACACACGCTCACACACGCATGCACGCTCACTCGAAAACGCACACGGACGCACGGACGCACGCACATATATTAATGGCAACAGTGCTGGTTTCTTTTATTCCGTCGAAGTATTACGCGAATTTTGATTTGGCGTGAACGCAACGTTGTTCTAATATGTGTGTGTAGGAATGGGGAAAGGGGAAGGCGGATGCGTGAGTGCATGCATGTGTGTGAGTGTGTGTGTGTGTGTGTGTGTGTGTGTGTGTGTGTGTGTGTTGTGTGAGTGTGCGCACGTGTGTAGTGCGTGTGCGTGCGTGCGTTTGAGTGTGTGTATGTGTATGTGGGTGTGCGCGTCTGTGTGTGTGTGTGTGTGTGTGTGTGTGTGTGTGTGTGTGTGTGTACGCACGTGCGCGCGCTTGAAACGTAAAAAGTTTAACTGAGATGTTTTTCATGATACTCTCACGTCATAGGTTGCTCTCATTTTTACAATCAGAACAAACACTTTCGAATCTAGTGTTGGCCGGAATATGTCTCATCTGGTCAACAACGAGTCCACTGTTAGCGGACCAGAGAATATGAACCATCAGTCCCAGGAAAAGATAACCCATCATGCCTTCACTCCTCTTCCACACAACGTTACCGGAGACAACATGTACCACGTCTACACCACATCTATCCATTCTAGTGACTCTTTCTTAACCGTCACTGCCACACCAACCTCACTTCCGGTCAACATCTCAGAATATGGACACGTTAGACTTGGACAAACTGATATCGATCACTGTCTGAATCGATTTCACGAGCTTCGGTTCAAAGCGGTCAACGGGAGGGTGGATTACGCGCGTGCTGTTATGGCACCTCCCGGTCACTGTACATTTACATCTCCACCTTACCTGGTATGATTTTTCGCTTTCAAGCCAGGCAGACGAACACGAACAGGGATTGTTTTACTTTGGAGGTAGAAGACTGTTGTGCACGTGATGGTGATAAAGTGTTCTGGATGATTAGGAATGCCAACTGTCCTCGTATCGTGTTCAGCAACACCAATCGTGTGCTCTTTGTCTTGGAAAAATATGACGAGTGCCGAGACTACTTGGTACTGGATTTTACTTTTGACATTGTTCCTAAGTCTGTTCGACCTGAAGTGAAGCTTTCGTTCACCTCAAACAAAACAGGTGCGTGTTTCTCTCTCCTTCCATCCCTCTCTCTCTCTATCTCTCTCTCTCTCTCTCTCTCTCTCTCTCTCTCTCTCTCTCTCTCTCTCTCTCTCTCTCTCTCTCTCTGTCACGCACGCACACACATCCATTCATTTTGCATTTATTCACAAACAATTAAAACACCTGTCAATGATAATCTTGCAGCTTTTGATCATGTGGGACTTATTTAAGATTCATTACCAGTTAAGAATTGTTGTCACACCACTGTCGAAAAAGCGTGACTGTAACTGTACTGAGCTAATACAATTTTAGGCCTGTGTCGAATCTACCATTAGTTTCAAAGGTACCTAGAGAAGATCGTGTGGAGACGTTTGCAGAGATATTTATCAGATTACCGTCTTTTCGAAATTAGTCAGTCTACTGTAAGAAGGATCACAGCACACAGACTGCTGTTCTGAATGTTCAGGACATTCTGCTGATGAATGCCGATGAAATATTCATCTCCATGATTGCTTTCCTTGAACTCAGTGCAGCATTCAACGCGCTGGATCATCCCATCCTTTTGAAGAGGTTGAAAGTGACTTTTGGCTTTCAGGGCCACTGACACTGGTTTGTGTCATCCGTCACTAGTTGTTGTCATCGATGGTTGCATATCTGCCCAAAAGTCCCCTTGTGTGTAGTGTTCTCCAGGGCTCTGTGTTGGAATCTGTGTTGTTACGATTTCAGTCTCAACCTTTGTCGGAATTATTTTATTCCATCTGTTTCTGTTTGTCTGTGTCTGTCTGTGTCTGTCTCTGTCTCTCGCCCCGTCTCTGTCAGTCTATCTGTCAGTCCATCTGTCTGTCTCTGTCTATCTCTCTAAAAAAAAAAAATGACATGTCAAACTGAGCGTGAATAACCTGTATTACTCATGTCATATTGCGACAATTCTAATCGAGTTGAACGCACACTTTTGATTTCTATTTTCTTTTTCACACAAAACGGGACAGGGTTCATTCAGTCTCCTCTGTGGGATGGACGCACCCCTTACCCACCCGCTGTGGATAGCTGGGCCTCTCTGACCGTCCCCCCTGACCACCACCTCATTCTGAAATGGCTCAGCCTATCCCTTTCTGACTGTAGATTCGATTCCTTGTCAGTGTACGTGGGGGGACGGACGGAACAACACTTCTTCGACAAGTTCTGCGCCCACAAACCTTTCGTCCAATACTTCAGCGAGGACGTCCACCTCCGCTTCATCAGCGGGGCACGTCACAACTGCTCTAAGGGTTTCAACATCGAGTTCTTCGTGCCAGTCTGGCACTTGAAGCGAGTGGGGGGGACGGCAGGAGCCAGTGGAACTGCACGGTGTCGGGTTTCCAGCGGGACTACGGCAGGTGGTTCCCATGTAATGACGAGTGGGACTGTGTGGGTGGGGAGGACGAAGAGGCGTGCTGGTACGTCAACTCCACGATGTGTGGGACCTTCCAGTGGTGGCTGGCCGGGAAGTGCTATCAGCTGATGACGGAGAAGCTGCCGTGGACCGAGGCCTCGGGGGAGTGTCGGAGGAGGGGCGGGGGCTCTGGTCAGCCTGAACTCGCCCAGCGAGTGGAGGGCGGTGCACGAGGTGCTGGCGCTGAAAGGGTCCGGGATGATTTACATCGGGTTGAGGAGTTGGCGTGCTCCCAAAATGTAGGATATCATTTGTGTGTGTGGTGTTTTCTTTTTTCGTCGAGATTACTCTTTCACCTCTCTCTCTCTCTCTCTCTCTCTCTCTCTCTCTCTCTCTCTCTCTCTCTCTCTCTCTCTCTCTCTCTCTCTGTTTGCCTGTCTCTGTGTGTCTGTATCTGTCTGTTTCTCTCCCTCTCTCTTTTATCTATCTATCTATCTGTCTGTCTGTCTGTCTGTCCGTCTATCTGCCAATCCATCTACCTACGTACCTGATTACCTATCTACCTACCGACCTACCTACCTACCGACCTACTTCCCTACCTGTCTATCTTTTTCTATCTGTCTGTGTATCAATCAATCAATCTATCTATCTATCTGTCTGTCTGTCTGTCTGTCTGTCTGTCTATATTTTCCTGTGTGTTGTATGCGCGGGTTTGTGTATGATATTATTGTAATTTACATGTCAGGTATATGTGCACTTTGTTTTTTGTAACCCAAAGCAATAAACCCTTTAAAATGGGGTTTGCCCCCCCCCCCCCCCCCCACACACACACCACCACCACCCACCACCACCAAACGTAGTTATTATTGTGCCTGCCTGTTGGTCGGTCTGTCAGTTTCTCCCCCTTCTATTGCCCTCACGTTATCTTGTATTTCACATTGTTTAGGTATAGAACGTTGCTTCAGTGGGTAGATGATGACACCGTCGCATACAATACTTACCGATTTGAATATGCACCCGAAGCCTTCTCTTCGTACTGCTTTTACTTCATATGGGGTTTTGTAAACGGACCTGAAGTCTCCAATGAAGAATGTGATGATACCTCTTTTCATTACCAATTCTTGTGTGAATTTGAATCAAAGTCTGGAACCGTCGATGCCAGACCGGGACCTGGTGTCACGCTTGTCACAGCTCAAAAACAATTTCCTGTGTCCGTCATCAGTTGCTCGGCAGGTCACGTGGTCCACGAGTTCCTAGCTTGTGACCTGCAGAGCGAGTGTTTGGTTGGACGAGAGCCTAGGGGGCAATCTTCATGCTCCACTGATCGTGATCCTTCTCCTCCGCCGCCCTCCTTTCTGTGTGGCAATCGGATGCAGGAGGTGCCTTACATGTTGGTGTGTGACCATCGTGCGGACTGCAGCGATCAGAGCGACGAGGAGTTTTGTGTGTACCCCC
>JADBJO010023827.1:0-13163 GCA_016801955.1 Conus betulinus | reverse complement strand
CAGGAATGCAGACTAGTCAATATCCCGATCGTGATCCTGAACGCGCACTTCAAATAAAATAGTTGGCTCTTTACACTTATTTGTTTGACCCACCCATGAAAAGGGTAACTGTGTTTGCGATGGAAAGACAGGTGTTATTTTCCCTTACTTTGTGTCGTCTGGAATAGGGTGTGTTGATGCTGAGATGACCCCTGACCTAGAGCTGGACACCTTTCCATAACCAGACGGTGACTGTTCATGGAATGCTCACATGCGAAGCTGTCTGGGTTTAAATATTCTCTCCGTCCTAGTCCTGTTGCCTACAGGAACTGTCTTTGCAAGTTGTAGTAATTTGTGAACATTTATTCTGAATGAATAGTGCATGCGAGGAATGGCTTGAATGACTGAGGAGAGTTCACTAAAGAATGTTGGTTGGAGCTAGATTGAAATTTAGTCAGTGGAAATAATGCAAGGCTTGAATAAAGATGTTTAAAAGCATACCCTCCTTGTGTCGTATATATTTTACATGGTGTCAGAGAACAAACGAACCTGAGCACACAATAAAGGATGGCCTCATCTCTTCAAAATCCTAGTTTAGATTGGGATTCAAGAAACCTTCAAGAACAATGGCGAAAATTCAGACAGCATGTGGACCTGATGTTTGCTGGACCTCTCCACAAGACTACAGCAGCAGAGAAGTGCGCATATCTACTCATATGGTCAGGAGAGAGGGGGAGAGAAATATACAACACTTGGTGTTTGTCTCATGAAGACAGTCAGAAACTGGAGGTGTTATACAGGAATTTTGAGAAGCACACGACTCCAAAAAGAATACACTGTTTGCAAGATACCTGTTCCTGTCGTGTCGTGGACCCTAAGAGAGTCACAGACAGACGGCGCCAATGTCAGGCCAGCCAGAAATGCTTCTACAACTGCAGAAGTCAATCGCTCCCTACCCTGCAGACTGGAGAGAATGTTTACGTTCAGCTGGCACCTGGTGACCAATGGAAGCCTGCCAAAATCATCGCTTGGGGCAGCACACCACGTTCCTACAAAGTCGAGCTAACTGATGGCAGCATCTACTGGCGCAACAGGCGTTTCCTCAGATGGCAGCCACGTCAGAGTACAAACTTTCTGCCTGTGCTCGCAGCAGCCTCTGAACCTCTAGTGCCAACACAGACTGGGGCCCCAGCAGCCAACGAGGCCATGGCGCAACCAGTCAGGCCTGACCCCTACATCACAAACTACTGGCGTCAAATTCACCACCCTCACAGACTGACTTACCTGCCAGGTCTAGTTGCAAAGTGAAACGACTGCAGGCGGAAATCTAAACAAATCTTAAATAAATGTCAGCGAACCGCCCAGAGAAACGTGGACAAACGAGTCACAAGACAACACACAATGTGTTTCGACCCTCTTAGATTTTCTTCAGGTGAAACAAAGACGAACAAAATAACGAAAATGCACTTAGCTTTGATCGTTTCAGATTGCTTTATTTTATTTATTTATTTTGTTCGTCTTTGTTTCACCTGAAGAAGACCTAAGAGGTCGAAACGCGTCGTGTGTTGTCTTGTGACTCGTTTGTCCACGTTTCTGTGGGCGGTTCGCTGACATCTATTTAAGATTTACCTGCCAGGGTTTGTACGAAACACATGAACGTGACAGGTGAGAAAGGAAATGCAGTGGCTGTGCATTTAAAGATAGACAAAGGGACAGTGAAAGCTTAAAGACAGCCCCACAAATAAAGACATGACCCCAACCCCCAAACCCTTCCCCAAATGCCTAAAATAAACTTAGATAACTTTGCTTCTTAGCATTTTATTTTTGTTTCAGGCATTATTTTAACAAAATCACAGAAAGGTTCAAACGTATTTTGTTGTTTGTTTGTTTGCTTTTTGTTCGTTTTCTTTCTTTTTTTTTGTAGCATGTACATAGTCTAGTGAACACAATTTATCATTTCCTTGGGCAGATGATTTTGAAAAATCCCTACCTCAGTGTTTACAATCATTATCATAATTGTTTTTTTTGCTTTGTTTTCGTGACCTGGGTGTCTGTTCATTTCTTGCATGGTAGTGAGATCCGTGTGGTCAATGCTCATGAAGACATTTTAAAAGGGCAATTCTAAATGGTGATGAATGAAGACAATTTGTGATGCTTGAAACCAATTGTGGTGAATGTTTTTGTTTTTTGATGATCTTTGTTTTGCTTGATATATCTTTGAAAATGTGTATGCTTTGTTTGTTTGTTTGTTTTTTTTTTTGTTTTTTATTTAACAACAAGGGAGATGTAGTAATTTGTGAACATTTATTCTGAATGAATAGTGCATGCATGGCGTGGCTTGAATGACTGAGGAGAGTTCACTAAAGAATGTTGGTTGGAGCTAGATTGAAATTTAGTCAGTAGAAATAATGCAAGGCTTGAATAAAGATGTTTAAAGCATACCCTCCTTGTGTCATATATATTTTACATGTGTAGTCTGTTCCTTCTGCTACATAAGAAAGAGAACATTCCTTTTACGTTCGCATCAGTACAACGTTGGCACCTAAGAAATAACCTCCAAATTCTACTGACGAAAGTTCTTAGCGACGAATATTTTCAGTGCATGGATTTTTTGTATAGAAATTTTCTGTTCGTCTCGTATATAGAACATGAAGCATTTGCTCTGACAAAAACAATAGAGTATTAAAAAAAGGGGAAAAAAAGAAAAAGAGGGTACGGTGCATGAATACGAGATTTAGTCTGATCAGGTATCATCCGTGTTCTGTTTTTGTCTGTCTGAATGTCTGTTTGTCTGTCTGTCTGTCTGTCTCTCTGTCTGTGTGTGCGCGCGCGCATGTGTGTGTGTGTGTGTGTGTGTGTGTGTGTATGTGTGTGTGTGTGTATGCGTGTGTGTGCGTGTGTGTGTGTGTGTGTGTGTGTGTGTGTGTGTGTGTGTGTGTGTGTGTGTGTGTGTGTGTGTGTGTGCGTGCTCGCGCGCGTGCGCTTGTGCGCACGAGCTCATAGATATGTAAACACTGTCATGATAGTAGCTTTTTGTCAGCAATATACAACCAGAGAAAGGAAAAACAGAAGGCAAAACAGCAGTTCAACCCAAAAAAAAATCCATTCCTCAGTTATATGCCTTCACTCATTGATTGACAGTGCCTGCAGCTCAGCCAGAGATGCGACAACATGGTGCAGTGTGTGTCTGCAAACGATGAAAAGGGGTGTACACAAGACCGGGACTGGTTGGAGTTGACGCGTGGTGGTGTTTACCCGTTCAATGATCGTGTTCTTGTCAAGGGAACAACGACACACACACTCATCACTGACGTCTTAAGGTCAGAAGAGTCGTGCCCCGAGTCTCACTTCCTGTGTCCTACTCCCGACATGACCCTGTGTCTGCCCGTCTATCTGCGATGTAACGCCATCCACGACTGCCCGGGGCGTGAGGATGAAGCAGACTGCCAGACGTACCAGTGTCCTGGCTACTATCGCTGTCGCCAGTCCCGCGTGTGCGTGTCTGCCGAGCATGTGTGTGACGACAGGTATGGCCAGTGCCCTCAGAATGATGATGAGCTGTTGTGTCACTTCACCTGTCCACCTGAATGTAGGTGCTTTGGGTTGGCGTTTTACTGTAACCGGTCTGTCGCTGTCGGTGACCATCCAGAACTTCGTTTCTTGAACGCGGACAGGAGCAACATGACGTTGATGGACTTGATGAACACACACCATGCTGGTCCGTGTCAGTTTGGCGTCTTGTTTTCTATCTCATGTTCAAGTACCTGCTCTGCCTAACTTGGTCAGTCTGGACCTCAGCGATAACCTCATCACCTGTCTTCTACCTGGTGACTTCAGTACCCTCAGATCTCTGCAAGTGCTTGTTTTGGCGGGAAACCCACTTGACCTTCAAGACGGTCTCTCTGGTCTGTCCACGTACACCAAACTTCGCGTGTTGGACCTGTCCCGTGTGAGCGTGGATGCAGTGAATGTGGATCCTTTGCATACACTGACTCGTCTGGACCAGCTCAACCTGTCGGGCAGCGGAGTGCGTCACGTGCACGGCTCGGGTTTCCGGGTTCTACGATCGTTGCGCTCTGTGGATCTCTCAGGCTGTCCGGTAATCACCTTTCCTCCACAGCTGTTCCACAATCTTCTCAAACTTCGGTCCGTGACAGCCAGCAATTATAAACTGTGCTGCCCAGCGCTTCTTCCCGATATGTTCAGCCCCAAGTGGTGTCGGGTTCCGAAAGACGCCGTGTCGTCCTGTCAGGATTTGATGCAGAGTCACCTCCACCGGGTTATCCTGGCTCTGCTAGCCATGCTGGCGTTGGTGGGAAACCTCACCAGTTTTCCTGTACCGCACCGTCTTCGACAAAGGAACGCGCGGCGGTTCGGATTCGGCGTCTTCTTCGTCCTGCATCTGTGTGTGTGTCTGATTTCTTGATGGGGGTGTACCTGATGGTGATCGGACTGGCTGACTACAGGTACAAAAAAGACATCTACCTGTGGAAACGACTACTCCTGGAGACACAGCACCACCTGCAGGGTGGCCGGGTTCCTGTCTCTCCTGTCCTCTGAGGTGTCCGTCTTTCAGATCTGCTTCATCACCGTGGATCGCTTCCTGGTGCTGCGCTTTCCCTTCAGCCAGTTCCACTTCACGCCGACGTCAGCACATCTAGCCAGCAGCGCCGCCTGGTGGGCGGGGCTCGTGCTGGCCGCCACGCCTCTGACCCCTGTGACGTCACACTGGCAGTTCTACAGCCAGACCGGCATCTGCATCCCGCTGCCCATCACTACGACCGAGTTCCCGGGACAGCATTACTCCTTCGGTATCTGGATCGCCCTCAACTTCGTCCTCTTCCTGTTCATAGCTTCGGGGCAGGTGTTCATCTACTTGGTCTGTCACCTCCAACACGTTGACCGGCTCTGGTACCATCGGCAGGAAGTCCACGGACCAGGTCATCGCTCGGCGGCTGATCACCGTGGCCGTGTCGGACTTCGCCTGCTGGTTTCCCATCGGCGTCCTGGGGATGGCGGCGGTCGAAGGTGTGGACGTTCCGGGGGAAGTCAACGTCATCATGGCTGTCTTGGTGCTGCCGCTCAACTCGGCCCTCAACCCGTTCCTGTACACCATCAACGTCATTCTGGAACAGCGGAGGAAGAGCCGTGAGAAACAGCTGATGGTCGTTTTGTCTCAGATGCAGGACGTTCTGCTGTGAGTTTGCTGGCGGCGTCCAGTTGTTGTCTTTCTCATGACAGCCCTGATATTGTGGCCCTTTACGGTCGGCTGGGTTAGAAGCAACACTCTCTCTGTCTCTGTCTCTGTCTCTGTGTCTGTCTTGTCTGCCTGCCTGCCTGCCTGCCTGCCTGTCTACCGGCCTGCCTGCCAGCCAGCCTGCCTGTGTCCGTCTCTCTGTCTCTGTCTCTGTGTTTCTTTCTTTGTCTGACTGTCCGTCTGTCTCTGTTTGTCTCTCTCTCTCTGTCTGTCTATGTCTCTGTCCGTTTCTCTCTCTCTCTCTCTCTCTCTCTCTGTCTCTTCTCTCTCTCTCTCTCTCTCTCTCTCTCTCTCTCTCTCTCTCTCTCTCTCTCGCGTCTCTCGCGTGTCTTCATCATCCTTCTTCGTCTTCTTGGTGTCACTCAGCTACAAAATCCAGACGTTAATGTTGCTAAATGAGGCAGCCATGCCCAGGTCCTTTCAACAGTTGCACGGTTTTAGTTCTACGCTCTGTTTTTGCAGCGTGAATACACGAAAAAGGCATCAGCCAGTTACTGACCTCTGGCGGGTAGCAGTTATGTCCCTTACGTTCCTCGTCTTAATGCGCGTGCCAAGTCTTAACGTTCGTCGATAGTCTAAATATATGTCCTTAGTCTTAATGTGCATCCCTAGTCTTGATGTGCGTGCCAAATCTTAATGTTTGTCAATAGTCTCAATGTATGTCCCTAGTCTTAATGTGCGTCCCGGTGCGTGTCTGCACCCTATGTGTGTGAACACAGCACAGGCTGCCAGAGGTTGGTGCAGGATTGCTCCCGGCTGGTTGGTTCGGCAAGTGGAGGACAGTGCTTCTCTGGGTCCTACCCGCACCTTCGAGTGTGTCTTTCTCTTCAGCATGGTGTGATGAAAAAATCATCAAGATCCAATGACTGGCAGTCAAAGACCAACTGCAGGTGACCATTCTGAAGACTTGAAACTATTTCAGTAGGAAGGAAAGACACGTTGGTGTACACACATACACACACGCGCGCGCGCGCGCGTACACACACACACACACACACACACACACACACACACACACACACACACACACACACACACACACACACAACGCGGGCGTGGGGCGTGCGGGAAGGGAGTAAGGAGAGGAGATGCGTATGTGTATTTCATTTGATTAAAAGTATACTCTCAGCAAACCTTGCAGAATAAAAAAAAAGTCAGTGACCACACGTTAGTACATGAACAAACTCAGACGTGCATGAAACGTTAAAAATGTCAAAATCAGCAAATGGATGTCCATCTGTTAGAAAACAACAACAACGAAAAACACACACAGATAATGCATGGTGAGTACGAGCCAGTTTCAGAAAAAAAAATGATCGTGAGAATGGAAGGCCCAGTGTAAAAAAAAAAAAAAGAAAAAAAGAAAGGAAAAGTGGGGGAAAAAAATAGAGGCTGGAGGCCAAAAGAACAAAAATAAAAAAAATAAATGGTTCCTTTGTTGCGGGGGCGGGGAGGGGGGGGGGGGGGCGCTGGGTGAGTTAACTCCCTTGACAGTCTAATGGTGAACGTTGAATTCTGACTTGCGAGGAGGAAGCATTTGATGCAACCTGATTTGAGTGACTGTCTGTTAGTGTTCTGAGGAACCATTTGATGCAACCTGATTTGAGTGACTGTTGTCTGTTAGTGTTCTGAGGAACCCATTGATGCAACCTGATTTGAGTGACTGTCTGTCTGTTAGTGTTCTGAGGAACCATTTGATGCAACCTGATTTGAGTGACTGTCTGTCTGTTAGTGTTCTGAGGAACCATTTGATGCAACCTGATTTGAGTGACCTCAGGAGCATTAGTGTTCTGAGGAACCATTTGATGCAACCTGATTTGAGTGAACGTCTGTCTGTTAGTGTTCTGAGGACACACATTTGATGCAACACTGATTTGAGTGACTGTCTGTCTGTTAGTGTTCTGAGGAACCATTTGATGCAACCTGATGTGACACTGTCTGTCTGTCATTTTCTTCACGCGCGTCGGCTGTCCCCTGTGCCTCAGAAGCACACACACTCACATAACCAGAGCCGCACACACACAGCGTTATCGCTGTCGTGGCCCGCGCACCCAGCAACCCACACACACACACACACATAAGCACACACCACACACACCACACCCACACACACACACACACATTAGGTCGTCACAAGGCACACCAAGCACCCACACACACACACACACACACACACACATTAGGTCGTCATAAGGCAGTCCAAGCACCCACACACCCCCTAGAGAACAATCCATATTAGGTCGTCATAAGCAGTCCACACACACACAGCAACCCTTAGAGAACAATCCATATTAGGTAATCCTGTCATAAGGCAGCCCCAAGCACCCAGCAGCCCATAGAGAACAATCCATATTAGGTCGTCATAAGGTAGCCCAAGCACCCAGCAGTCCCTAGAGAACAATCCACATTAGGTCGTCATAAGGCAGCCCAAGCACCCAGCAGCCCCTAGAGAAACAATCCATATTAGGTCGTCATAAGGCAGCCCACCAGAGGAGACGCCGCACTGCTGTCAGCCGAGACAGTCAGGGGTGGCGTTCACTGGTGCCTGTTGTGACTTAGGGCACATCCATCTGAGCCACCCGAGGCTGCTGACGACAGTTACTGCTTAATCAGGGAGCCAGACGTGAGGGAGCGCGTCTGTGGCCTCCTGCGCTAACAGTAGCTCCGTGTCCTTACAGAAATGCCAAATAGAGCGTTCTGCCTTTATTTTCAGCACTTTTGTTGATCAATGACAAACATCTGCATTGTAATTAAAACACCGAGTACAGAATCCACAGCAAATGAATGATATTTAAAAGGGAAAATTTTTGTAATAAAGCATGGTAGTGCACCCCCCCCCCCCCCCCCCCCCCTTCCACCTGAGCAATGAATGAGAACTCGGTCAGTTACTCTGTCCGCACTGTCTCTGGTCACTGTGAGAGGGAGGGAGGGAAGGAGCCCGCATGCTGGTAAAGTACGGTAAACAGCATTTTCCCGTGCGTGGGAATTTTACTGAAGCACGCGCTAGCTGGAACTGGCTCTGCGAAGGAAGCCAACACGTGTCATGTGCGTGGCTGTGGGAAAAATGAGTAGGCTACATCCGCGAGGGAGAGTGCGCTGCGTTTGGGCCCACAAGCGTCTCCATAAGTAGCCAGTGCTTCCATTGGACGACAGTTTCAGCGAACCTGCTGATACTGAAATAACTTGGCATGACCTTATCGCCAGAAGAAGAGGGGGGTTAAATTCTCCTGGTTTTTTCTTTGTTGTTGTTTCTATATTGTAATGTGTCTTCGAGATTCATCACTGTGACCTTTACAATCGTTAGGGATGATTGGCTGCTGGAAGTGTTTTTATGCTGTAATGTATCTTCAAGATTCATCACTCAGACCTTTACAATCGTTAGGGATGATCGGCTTCTGGAAGTGGTAGTCCGAGCTGTGAGTGTGGCTGGGAGCACTTGCAGGCGTCTGTTGTCACTGACGTCCTTGACCCCGATAATCAGCAGTGCCATGGCAAATGTCATGACCCGGGATAGTGAAAAGGTGACTGAAATCTTTACCTGACCTTGGAAGCAAACAACTCGCAGGGAAAAAAGGAAAAACAAAACAACAACAACAACAGCAGCAGCAGCAGCAACAGCAACAACACCAACAACCAGCCTTACGACCTTAGTAAGCTATATACCGAGAAAAAAGTTAATTCTGTTAGCAATTTTCTTAAAATTCCAGCATTCTGCGACTTCGCCTAGAAGACTCTTAAAAGTGTACAATCGGCGCAACAAGAATGGCACCGATGTGCACGCTCATGACACACAGTAACCTATTTTCATGCGTCGTCACTAGCTGTTTCAAAAGTCATAATTACCTGTTTTCATGCGTCGTAACTAGCTGTTTCAAAAGTCATAATTACCAGTTTTCATGACACACAGTAACCTGTTTTCATGCGTCGTGACTAGTTGTTTCAAAAGTCATAATTACTTGTTTTCATGCGTCGTAACTAGCTGTTTCAAAGGGCATAATTACCTGTTTTCATGCGTTGTAACTAGCTGTTTCAAAAGTCATAATTACCTGTTTTCATCACATACAGTAACCTGTTTTCATGCGTCGTCACTAGCTGTTTCAAAAGTCATAATTACCTGTTTTCATGACACACAGTAACCTGTTTTCATGCGTCGTAACTAGCTGTTTCAAAAGTCATAATTACCTGTTTTCATCGCATACAGTAACCTGTTTTCATGCGTCGTAACTAGCTGTTTCAAAAGTCATAATTACCTGCTTTCATGCGTCGTAACTAGCTGTTTCAAAGGGCATAAGTACCTGTTTTCATGCGTTGTAACTAGCTGTTTCAAAAGTCATAATTACCTGTTTCCATGCGTCGTAACTAGCTGTTTCAAAAGTCATTATTACCTGTTTTCATCACACACAGTAACCTGTTCTCATGCGTCGTAACTAGCTGTTTCAAAAGTCATAATTACCTGTTTTCATCACACACAGTAACCTGTTTTCATGCGTCGTAACTTTCTGTTTCAAAAGTCATAATTACCTATTTTCGTAAGTTTCAAAGTGAGGTGTCAGCAGGCGGACATTGAAACAAATGTTAAAAAGAATTATCAGGCATTCCGCCAAACAACAGGGACAAACAAAGTACAAGACAAAACACGACGTGTTTTTCGACCTCTTAGGTCTTCTTCAGGCAAGAGAAACAACATTCAGGACAATGAAAACGAAAAGAGAAGATAACTGATTGCTCGTTCTTCGTTTTCATTGTCCTGAGTGTTGTTTATCTTGCATGAAGAAGACCTAAGAGGTCGAAACGCGTTGTGTTTTGTCTTGTACTTTGTCCTGTTTGTTTGGCGGAAATAATAACAAATGGTTCTAAAATCTGTTTTAGTAAGTTAGGATGACCTGTTTTCACGGGGATCACGTATGACAGTGACATCAGACCAAACACTGGAAAAAAAAAAAAAAGAGTAAGGCTGAGCCCTCTCCAACAATCACGTTTGCCAGCTTCTGGTCCACAGTTCATTGAGGGCGGTCCACTGCCTGCACGCAGCCTCTCCCTCCCTTAACCCCCCCCCCCCCCCCCCCACCTCCCCTGCATACGAACCTCTGTGTGTGTGAGTGTGTGTGTGTGTGTGTGTGTGTGTGTGTGTGTGTGCGCGCGCGCGCGTGGGCGCGCATGCGTGCGTTCGTGCGTGCGTGTGCGTGTGTGCATGCGTGCGTGCGCGCGCGTGTTTTGTGTGTGTGTGTGTGTGCGCGCGCGCGCGCGCGCGCGTGCGTGCGTGCGTGCTTCATTGCTGTTGTTTAAAAGAAAATGACTGTTTCCCGAAAGAAAACGGATGTTCCTAGCCTTTGAAAGGAGTGAACTTTCATGATACTGTTCACACAGGCATATGTACCGTTTGTGGTGTCCCTAACTGGAACCACTGTCACTAATGTGTTTCATACGTTTTAGTTGCACAAATCCCCGACCCTAGAATGATGGACATTTTGAGGTGTGCAAACATCCCACAACGGCAGCTTGGCAGTTGAACGGAAACAAAGTAGGTAAATTCATTTCCGCGTGTCATGAGTAAAACAAGGCCTGTTCTGTAACTTTCCTTTACTGAACACGCACAGACAGCAGATCAGGGAATGAAGAGCAGTGGGAATACCTGTAACGTGTACGTTTCAAGGTCGCTTCCAGTCATGCGATGAATAGAACGCGTTGGCTGTCGGTTACCACTGTAACGTGCTGAAACCGCCCCCCCCCCCCCCCCCCCCCCACCCCCCCGCCCTCCAGTTTAAACTCCCGTGAGTCAGTCTGGCTCTGTCCCAGAGTTAATCTGAGGGCACCAAAGCAGCATCCCCCCCCCCCCCCCCCTTGGCTGTGTCTGGAGTGGAACTGTCTCTCATCTCTTCTTCTGTTTATTAAGCCAGTTCCAGAATGAACCCCTACCAGTCTCAGGTGGTTAACTTCCCGGAGAGTTGGTTTGAACCTACAATACGGACTCTAAACTAACTCCCGGGAGTTCATTTGGGCAGTTATGGCAGCATCAGCCCCCAACCCCTGTTCAGTGAAACGGTTATGTCCCAAACTATCTCCCGGGAGTTCTTCTGGCCCGTGCCTGTTTTCGTCAACACAGCACAGGGCTCCAAGGGAGTTAGTACTGCCACAAGTGGAAAGTCATTCCAGAACAGGCTTCTCTGGAAACCCCCCCTTCCCCCCCCCCCCCCCCGGCAGTTGGCACTGGCCGCTGGCCCAGAGTTAAACTGGTCCCCACCCCCCCCCCCCCCCCTACCTCAATTTTCTTTCGAGAATGGTCATAAGCGCTCCACTGGAGAGTTTATATTAGCACCGGCCAAGAACCCCCAAGAGAGTTAAATTGGACCAGCTCCCCACCCCAGCCCCCCCGGGGGAGGTTTGCTTTGAACCCCTACCTTTCAACCAGAAACATTTTGCAGCGAACATCAGAACATGGAGACTCAACAAGCTGCTCGACCGGGAGTTCATCTGGGGCAGTGCCCAGAACAGACCCCCCCCCCCCCCCCCCCCGCCAGAGAGTACTAGCCCAAAACAGCCCCCTGTATACTAGTTAAACTGGACCTGGCCCCGAACCCCCACATCCTCCTGGGGATTTAATGTAGCACCGGCCCGGAACAGTCCCCCCTAGAGAGTTAAATCCAGGACCTGCCGCTAAACAGCCCCCCCCCCCCCCCCCCCCCCCGGAGTTAGACTGGACCTGGCCAAAACAGTCCCTACAGAAACTGTCCCCCCAAACCTCCCCCCTACAGAGTTAAACTGGCCCTGGCCAAAAAGCCACCCTCCTCCTGAGGAGTTAATCTAGTACTAGCCCAGAACAGCCCCCTAGAGAGTTCAAATTGGACCTGGCCCAGAACAGCCCCCCTCCCCCAGGCAGTTAATCTGGTACTAGCTCAAAACAGTCCCCTAGAGAGTTAAACTGGATCTGCCCCAAAGCAGCCCCCCACCTGGGGAGTAAATCTGCCACCGGCCCAGAACAACCCACCAAGAGAGTTAAATTGGACCTAGCCCAGAACAGCCCCAGAAACATTTTGCAGTGAACATCAGAACATGAAGCACAAGCGAAAGCTTATATGGGGAGTTAATCTGGCACCTGCCCAGAACAGACCCCCCCCCCCCCCCCGAGTTAAACTACGGGACCGGGTTCCAGAAGTACTCCCCTAAAGATGATTCAGGCTATATTTCAATGTTGATTCAGGTAGAATGTCATCTCCCTGTATGGTTTAAACTAGCCTGTAGATAACAACCCCTGAACTGGGACATTAATAAAGTTGAATATGCAAGGGGGTACAGGTTCGGGGACCGGCCCAGAAGTCTCCCCCTAAAAAGTTGATTCAGACTCGTTTCAATCTGGGACAGTGCCAGAGTGACTCCCGGGAAGTTTAAACTGGGAAGGGGGGGGCAGTTTCAAACACGTTACACCACCATTGGTTCATGATACGGGTATCATTTTCGTTAAACTGCCGCACAGAACCCTCCCGACCTCCACCCCTTCTTCGCCCCTTTCATCTTCCCTTCATTCCCCCCCCCCCCCCCCCCCCTCTAATTCGACATTCTTATCTCCCTTTTTGTGTGTGGACTTAAGGTCTTTATAAATAAACGTATGTCGTTTTCTCTCTGGCTCTGGCTCTGTCCGTCTGTCTGTCTGTATCTCTCTTTGTGTGTGTGTGTGTCCTGTCTGTTGTCTGTCTCTCTCTCTCTCTGTCTCTGTCTCTCTCTCTCTCGTCTCTCTGTCTCTCTGTCTCTGTCTCTCTCTCTCCTCTCTCTCTCTCTCTCTCTCTCTCTCTCTCTCTGCGATGCTGCAGCTAAAGGTAACAAAGGACCCTGCAGTTGTCCGGATTCAGCCAGCCTTGCAGGAGGTTTCATGCACAGCAGTGCGAGACCACTACTCCACTCCACCACCAAGTGATGGAGGGTAGAAAGGGGA
>JADBJO010023826.1:10000-26017 GCA_016801955.1 Conus betulinus | reverse complement strand
CCTTACACAGTTTAGGAACATAACAGTATTTTTTGGATAAGCGCTCCTCCGTTCACTGTGTGTTTTGTGCGTGTATGTTCTTATTCTCCAAGATGACAAAGGCAGGCCCTCTGTGGTAGTCTTGAAGAAAGGAATTGATTGGTGGTGTTTCTCAAGGTGTTCTTGTTGCTGGTAGGAAGTGTATGGTGAGTTACAGAAGTACACGGCAAGCAGTGGATACATCGTTTTTCTTGGGAGGTAATGTTTACTTGGTCTGTTCTGGTGGCCGGCTCCGTATCAGATAGACGATTCGTGAGTTGCGTGACGTAAGCCAGACTTCATCTTTAGCGTTATGGGCAATGTATTGTTTTTCTGAGTGGGAAGCAAGAATCACTATGGTTGGTTGTTTAATATTATTGTTCGCCCCTGACTCATGTGTCATATACGTTCGTTATCGAATCGAGGGGGGCTACACATGTATTTGTTTACGGTATCGTACACATCACTACTGGATACTAGAATCAATTTCCTCAAGATCAAAAAGGCTGTGACTATCTTGAATCACGAATGTTACGCCTTATATTATCTGTTGCATTCGGCCAATGTGTGTTGGCTGTAGGGGCTTATGGAAGTCAGGGATGCTCTTATTGGCAAGTTGTAGAACCCGGTGCCTTGTTTGTTTTCTGTCTTGTTTGTGCTTTTTTCTTCTCTTGTCTGTTTTTCATTTTTTTTTTTGGGGCGGGGTGGGGGGGGTCTCCTTGTGTTCACATTATGCGCCGCATCTTGTATTTATGGAAAGCGGAAGGTGTATCATGATTGTAACCGTATTCGACGCAGTTGGGTGTGTATTTATTTCATCCGGGGAACCAAGAGTTAAATACGTGGTGTCATTTACTAACTATGTGATTACTGTTCCAGCCTATTTAACCGATTCAGTTATACACAGCCAAATAACGGTTATCTGTCCGAGAGGAAGTAATTCCTATCAAGGTGGCATATATTAAGCCCCTGAAAATCATCTTTGACATCATCCACTACCCGTGAATCTCCTTGTTCCGTGGGGCTCTGAGACGGGGGGAAAACCGCTCTAATGTGGAGAGATCCTTCAACAAACAAAGTGGAGGTGTTAGAGAAACCGAGGCGTCGGTTTTTAAATACTTAGTTCTAGAATGGTGTGCCTTTGAGAGACACAACGTTGGCATGAAAATCCAGTGTGGTCACTTTTTCGGGCAGGTTCGTATCCGGGTGAATAGGAGCAACTGGGGTCAGCCTGATCAGATCACGCCCATTACTCTGCCACCAGCAATCTTTGAGGCAGGCCCCACAGGTACCTGCTGATTTTAAAATTTCGCCTTATCGTAAGATAGCAAAAACACACAAATCATTGCTTCACACTTAGACAGTGAGTTGCTCTGGTTAAATGATAAATCAGTAAATCTCGGAACACACTGTCTGGTAAAGTCAGTGGTGTGCTGTTCGTAGTGAGGATTCGCATCTGCATGATGTCTAAGTAGTGTGACTGCGATACGGAATATGCGATGAGAAATGAGGGGAAAAAGATGATTTTTGTCTGGGCAGAACATGCACGGGAGATTCGTTCCCGCGAAAGGCGAAATCAGCTGTTGCACTGGAACTTTGTGAGCAGGTCCTCTTTCAATGTGTCCAAGTTAAGACCTTCTTTTGCTTGCCAAGGTGTGGTACAGGACAAAGCAGAGACCCAAAGCACCCAACCCACCCCCCCCCCCCCTAAAGATCGCCTGAACAAAGAAGGCAACATTCAATGTTACTTTTGGCCTTTCATTGTCACCCACAAGAAGGGGTGAGTGGCTTATTATATTTTTATGATTTACAAACGGGAAAAGGAAGAATCGCGATATGTCCGTCTTTGTGAGATCAGTCAAAAGGAGGAAGGAGAAGAGGGTATAGTTTTGCGTAGAATAGAAATGTGGGAAATGCGTGTACGGTTAGAATCTAGGGGGGTGGTATTTTGATCCTGAGAGAGAGAGGGTCGTGTTGTTGGGTCAGTAACTTCGTATGGTGTTCTTGTTTGGATGTAGTTTTAATTTCTTCTCTATCTCAAGTTTCACAATGTTTAAACTTAAAGTCATTTTGTCACGCCTTTTGGCTTTTCCAATTCTCTGTCACCCCTGCTTATGTCTTTCTGCTGCTAAATATAGCGTCTCTCTCGCTGGTAAGTCTGTGTGTTCTCTGTTCCTTTTGAATTTATCTTGTCTGTCTTCTTTACGTCTACTGCTCTCACTATCGCTCTTCCTTATCCACAGGAAACTGTGGGACATTCCAAATATGTTTCTATAGCCCAGTCTACCTCAAGAGCGAAGTTGCCTGAGGCCTGATCCATGTATATTTTATTCCATAATGGATCCCTATTGAATTAAATCAATGTGGGGGTATCCAAAATTAGCAAGAAGGAATAACTTACAGATTGGAAAAAAAAAAAAAAGAAAAAAAAAAAAAAAAATACTGCTAATTTTTTTGGAATTAAACGAGTTAGATGCACGAACATGGAAATCAAGAAAATAGAAAAATGGCAAAAAGTCATGATAAAACAAATGGCACCATTAACTACATCAAATGAATATGAAAACTGACAAACCACATGGAATGACAGCAGAGAGTTAAAAAGGAGGGACACACCAGGGAATCTAACCAAGAAGCTTAATAAAAATATGCAGCGAATATAAAGAAACTAGATGGGAGTTATTGAAAGAAAAAGTAATAACTGGAGGAAACAAAAAATGATGTTAGCGGAAAACTCAAGAGAGAGAGCCCAGAATCGGTACAGAAAAAGAAAAGTGAAATGAGGCAAGGGAAAGAAAAACCCTTTGGATACGCACTTAGAAAGCAACTATCTCCCGTAAAGTTGGAGATGGGGTAACTAAGGAGACGGGACACAAAACAAAACAAACACCCAACAACAGCAGTAAAAGCAAAAAAGTATAAATGGAATACATTGTTTTTCAAAGGGAAAAAAATAATGTTAAGAAAATACCACACAACACACACACACACACACACCACACACAACAAAACCACAAACACGACGCGGGACGCGCAGCGCACACTACGTAACCACACAACGCTACACACAAACCAAAACTCACATCCCACACAAATCTATAGTATACACAAAACCCAAGGTGGAAACCAAAAATATGAAATCCTTATCACCAATTTGAGATTGTGGCAGTTGAGGGGATATGGGATTAAACACTCTCACTCAAATCTGGGGATTATACTGTTTTGGGAGACAAATCCGAATTATTTTCTACTGGAGTCCTAAAAAAGGGATTAGTTCAAAACAATTAATTTATAAGACACATTAAAACGTCATACTGAGGGTACTAAAACAAAATTTCTTTACTTTGGTTCCTGAAGTTGGGCTTGTTGGCATTTTATGAATGGTGGGTAGTTGGGGTAATCACCACAGGTCATGCTCCCGGAGTCGTGCCATACACGCATGCCCACCGCCAGCACCACCGACAGATGCGACGGCGTGTTGGCTTAAGCCACGAGAGGTATGCAGAGACGCACAAGCACGTGCTCTGCGATGCATACGCAAGCCTGCACTGCTGCACGCTATCCCGGATGATCCCAAATTTATGCTGGTATTATTGATCGGTCATTTACAGAGTCTAACAGTGAATTGTCGACCCTGTTGTGTAGGAAGTCTTCTTCCGTTTTGCTGCACAACATTACTGTCCGCTGTCGCTATTTGGAGTACAAGCGCTCTAGGAATCTTTAAATTAACAGCACCCTGCGCGATTTATATCCTGCGTTTGCTTCCCAGTACAGATGAAAAGTCTCCGAAGTATAGCAGCTCCGCGACTCGTTTTTGTCCTTTGTACATCTAGCGCCCGATTTTGCCTAACCAGTCGCAGTTGTCCATCCCGCCTCTGATGCCGCCAGCCCTTACCAGAGCATTATTATAATACTTCATCATCTTCAGTCCATTCACTTTAACCTCCAGACCCCGACTCAAAAATTGACAAACCCAATTACTCCCTCCTACCGCCGCCAACACCTCCTTGCCATAAGGCCTAATGCGTTCTCCACATACCACCCCATCTCCTCACTCGTCCACCACGTCCAGCGTGCGGTAAATAACATACCTAAACAAGCGCAATCGCCTGTTGGGGCTTTTTTTTCTTTTCCTCCTCCCCATCCACAGTTTTATCGTTTGTCTCGGCAAGATCTAGGTAGCATGTTAGCCAGTACTTTCAATATTCCTCCGCTATGATCACCAGCCGTTCGATATACGTACCATCGCTTAGGGTCATGGTAGATGGTTGCACACAGTGCTACCTCCGCAGTGATTAATTGTAAAGCTTGGATCCATGCAGGGCCGAATAGTGATGGAGCTGAGATTTCCGTTTTTGCGGTTTACTGACACCGGTAATGCATTTCTTGACACCTGTGGCACTGTATGCTGGATTTGTCGAGGAGGAGAAAAGACAACACAATACACAGCAATGTATGGCTAGTAAGAAGATGTCCAGTATAAGGACGAACGTAAAGGAACAAAAATCCCGAAAGAAAGAAAGAAATGAGAATAGAAAGGAAGATAGATAAGTAATGACCAAGAAGTGAAACACGAAAGAAATGAAAGCTAGGATAGATTCCAACACTGTGAAGATGTCGCGAAAACCTAACCATGTGAGAAAACGGACAAAAACTATATAGAAAGAAAACACAGACGGTTTCCCCCAAACGAAAGAGACACACAAATACAAGGCAAAGCACGACTCGCGTTTCGAAGCGTCTCTTTATTATCTTCTTCAGGAAGGACAAACAACTTAAAGACACCAGAAAGACAGAGAACGAAGAAGAGCAAGTCATGAAAATTGGGTCGAAAAAGGGGTGAGCTCAAAGATTGTGCTTGCAAAATATTTTCAGTGAAGGGAGTTCATCAGGGCCAGCTCTTCTGCTTGTTCAGAGAACTTTTGCACCTATTCCTGGAATCCATTATGCTGCTCATTGGACGGTCACAGGCAGTACTACGGCATGGAGAGGATAAATCAATCATGAACCTTGCTATTTGCAAGATAACATCAGAATGTGCAGAAAATCCGAAACTCGCCGTGTGGTTGTTAGAAAGACTGGTGAAACATCAAGAAGATTTGAAATTGAATAAGAGCTAGAACCAGGACACCATGGGGGCCGACTCACAACCTTACTTCAAAGCTGCCATGCGGAGTTGTGCTCAAAGTGGGCATAAGCCAGATATGTTCAAAACACTACTCACCTGTGGCCCCCAATGACAAATGACGTGAACACTGGGACTCTCACAAGCATGAGGAACCCGAGAGATAGAACACAACATACTAAACCTAGACTAATGAATCATATCGATGATGGCATAAGCGAGTTAAAGCAAGGTATAGAGAACACCGGGACCACGTGCGAAGATCTTAGAACGATCAACTGAAAAAAAAAAAATTGTGAACTGGTAAACCGTACCATCAGGCCACAAAACATGATTGAGAAAAGATGGATACTGGCTAAAATGTCGTCCATAGTAAATCTGGAACATCGTGAGGCGATGGTGGTGATCACGTGAAGTTACCAGAAAAGGGTATTAGCGGTGGGTTGAATGAAATGGAAGGAAGGAAAAAAATGGTTTGCCAGACTAACAGACTTGCAGAAAGGGACACGGTAGCCAGGAACAAAATGTTATGTAGAGACTCCCAGGTGTACTGGGTGAAGGTCACTGTTCAGAGGAGCCGCTTAAGACCACAAATGAGAAAAACATAGGGACTCCTCATGGAGTATATATGTATGAACGCCTAGTCAGTGAACGAATCAGCCAATGAGTAAAGTGATGGAGCACACCAGCAGTTGCTGACAGTGGCGTCTTTTGCTGGCGGGCTCTGCAGTCATTGAAATACGGGCTGGACACCCATGGGGACGATTCGTGCTGGGGTTCTGTCGTGTCCCGTGTGAAGGCCATTAGGTGACACAATAGTGTCAAATTTGCCAGTGATGAACCTTCAATTCCTTGGTACTTTATGTCTTTAAGGCTGCACGTGCCTGGACATTATGTGAATCACAGTGCAGGCTTCTGGAGTGAGTGGTAGGGCTCCAAGCCGGTTGGTTTCAGTAGTTTGAAGACTAGTACTCCTTTGGGTCTACACTCAGCACCTTGTGTGGTGGTAGCAGTTTGAATACAAGTTGGTTGGCAGTCAGTAGGTTTGGAAGACAGTACTCCTTTCGGTCCCTTTTCGCACCTTCAAGGTATCTTTTTCCTTGGCTTACATAAAACGAGTTAGAAGTTATCTGTTGCCTAGAGTTTTTCAGTTTAATGGCCCAGTAACTTCGGTTGGAGTTTAAGGGAGAAGAAGCCAACTCTTACTCTATAGAACATTCCTAGCATATTTATAGCTGTGATGTCTGTTTACATCAAATTAGAATAAAACAACCTGCATGCGTTCTTGAGGCCTTCCCACCTTCTCCCCTCCCCCCCCCCCCCTTTTTTTTTAAATTTTAAACCATTACAATTGTTTGTACTAAAATTGATTGCCAGGCAGTATTGTTTACCTTTATTGGTTCCCTTTTCTGATTTCATGCTTGTTTGCTCGACGGAATTCTGTCATAACCTTTTATTCCTTTGCGTCCTAACAATTTTGCTTCTGAAAATTTTTCTATCCATTTTAAACCGCAGATATTTTACAATCATGACTCTAAGCGTACACTCTAGATCTAGGAACTGATCTTAAGCAATTGCGAGATTTGTGTTCCTTCTGCGCAATCACATTCATAGTGATGTGCGAGGCATGTCTAATTATAAGGGTTCGTGAAATTAAGTACATAAGATAGGAAATGGTAATACAGAGCTTGCAACAAGAGTGTAATTTAACCAACCATTAAATCATGACTGCCAACCTCAACCACCCCCTGCATCGAATCAAGCAAGTATTAACTTAGGACCAATTGTTTAAATCATTGCCAGCTTGTTCACCGCCGACTCCTGATAAAGCCGTCTGTTTACACCAGTTGTTGAAAGCTCCACGACTCTGTCGCCCCATGCACGGCGTCACAAGCTGGACAGTCATCCCCCTACCAACACTCCCTCAGACTTTGTCCGTCAAAGAGAGAGAGGAGAGATGACTAGAGAAGAAGAGAGTAGAGCGAGAAGAGCAGCGGAGAGAATGGGGAGGAGCCAAACAATCTGTGAAGAGAGAGGGAAGAGACAGAGATGAAGACAGAGAATGATGATGAAAAGCTTCTTCATTTTACAACGGTGAGAGTAATGGCTTAGCCAATATTCGTACTTGCCATTGCTATTATGTTAAACTAGTTCTAAATGATACAAACGTATGCGCCAGAGAGAGAGAGAGAGAGAGAGAGAGAGAGAGAGAGAGAGAGAGAGAGAGAGAGAGAGAGAGAGAGAGAGAGAGAGAGAGAGAGTATTCCAGGCAGTTTTGCGCTATCATCACGTTTGTGTAGTGTATTCATTGACAAAACAGAGCTGGGTGTGAACTTGTGAAAAAAAAATGTTTGATGCCTTGAGTTTTAAAAGACATTATATCACACGTTATCTTGCCCATGTTGTGCTTTCATGCAGTCGTCTATGTTCTGATTTAGACCATGTGATGTTCATGCATGTCTTTCAATGAAGACCAGCTTGATATGAGAGTGACTGAGAATTCTTCGTATGGGTTGTTATGGTTAGAGCATTGTCAGTAAGTAACCAGAGGGAGTCAAAGTCAAAGACGGGACGCAGAGTAAGTTTCAAAATAACGTTTTAATGAATGAAACAAATCACTCTTGCTCAAAGTTCTAGTTTCCGATCAGAAACAAAAAACATCACCTATAATACTGTAAGACAGCTAGTATTGTTTTAGTTTTTAGCCGCAAAGAGCTTTAAACACAAGGCACAACATTCACTGCAAAGCTGTTAGACTTCTCCACCTGTTTCAGGTAAGATGCATATGAGAAGGGGACAATATTGTATGCTTAAATACAGTCGCAACACTGAAAGCGCCTAACGTTGGGGAAGAAGAGGCATGGGCATGGGGGGAGATGGTTTTTGTTTGGTTGGTTGGTTGTTTTTTTGTTTGTTTGTTTTTCAATCAAGCAGCTGCAAGGACAGAGTGGGAAAGACAAAAAGATGTGGACGTGCAGGACCTGCTGTGTATAACACAACACATACAAGTAGTTAAGACCGATGGTTTGAGATTAGGTAAGGTAAGGTACCATTGGTTTATAGCCCAGCTGACCGCAAAGGACCATATCAGGGCTGTCACCACGTTGAAGTCAACTGGCAAGTTTACGTTCATACAACCCTTTAAAATGCACCTTTTAAAACACACAGAGAAAGGAAAACATCTGTCCACTGTAAAATCTCAGATCAGATCAAAAGTGTTAATTTCTTTCACAACAATTCAAAGGTGGAACATCTCTCAACAAGGTTTTTCATGGAGCCTGCAGTAAAATGTTTATGTCTCATTTTATATGTCTCACATCATGCAAGTCCCAAAACTTTAAAAGAATATGTTTCATCGTTGTGGTACAGGCGATAATAGACACCATGAAGCTTCTTCCCCTCTTTGAAAGATATGAATGAGTTAAAAAAAAAATGAACACTCTGCAGCCTGCATAAACTGTTTCTTCTTTGCGACCACCAGAGGCAGATGAGAGGAACTCTTTTAGGTTTGGATGGATCTGGAAAAGTTGTGTCATCCATCTATGTATTCCAGTCCTCCTGCCAGAGGTCTCTGATATAAAACATCAACTTTCGGTTTCAGATCTGAACAGGTGACAGATATGTTGGACAGTTTCTTGGTGTGTGGAATTATTCGCCAAAAAGATCAGCCATTGCATTTCCCCCGAATGCCAACATGATCGGGAACCCAAGCAAGAACAATGTTGTGACCTTCCACTTTCAAAGAGGTAAAACGTTTAAAAAAGTTTGGAAAATTCAGGATGATGCAGGTTACGAACGGCGACGGCCTTCAAAGCTGACAGGGCATGAGGCAAAATCAGAAAGTCCTCGTTTGTATATTGAGAGATCAGTGCTAGAACCAAAGTTGTGAGTTCGGCAGAGTAAAACAGAAGTATCTAACGGAATATGTTTTTGATAATATTTTGAGAAGGAACACCTGGACAATAGGTTGCACACGCCACTCTATCTTCGGATTTTGAACCATTAGTAAATATTTTCTGAAAGGATAGGAAGTTTGTACAGAGATCGGCAAACAATGCCTTGTTTGCTGAGACCTGGCGGATTCTTTGCGAAAACAGTAAGATCAAAGAGGATTTCTGGGGTTTAAAAAAAAAAGGTCCACAGAGGCTTATCCAGAAATTTGCAGAAGTCAGACATGATTCCTGATCAAGACCTACATTCTGCATACGGAGTCCAAGCGGAGGAATACAGCTGGGATTTTTGTTTCAAATTTACTTTGAAACTGAGGCTTAAAACACACTCAAGCAGGGTTTTCCGGTTTCAGAGAACAGTCTGAGATAGTAATTCAAGGATATTTTCAGCCTGTAGTTGGATGGTAGTGGTTCACCCTGCCTCTACATATGTGTTGTACACAGAGGTGTTGCGGAATGCTTCAAGACAGGGACAAGCCCTTGATGATGTATAGGATCCAAGAATTTCAGAAAAGAGGGTTACGCAGAGCCGTACACAGCACAATTACAGTTCAGTTTAGAAACACACCAAGGCTTTGCATAGGTGCAGAAAAGTTTTTCTTTCGTATCAGCACCCCAGGCCTGGTAAAGTATTAAAAACTTTCTGGCAAGAAGTTTTTATGTGTTAAATGTGACGAAGAAAGTTCAGCTTTTGGTCGAAAATAACTCCCAGAAATTTGGGCCTCCTTTACAGCAGGAAAATGGGGTTTTCCCTATTTGGATTTGTCAGTATCAGTGTCGAAAATTAGAAAGTGTCTTAGCAGGAGAAAAAAGTCAAGCCATTTTTCTTCCGTCCATGGATGTATTTTATCCACGCAAAGCTGGAGCTTGCACTGAACACTTGGGTACAAGCTTAGAGGGCAAAAATCATCTGCTAGCAATGTACAGTCGGAATCCTGCTGAACTAGATTAAAAATGTTGTTGATTTTATGCTAAAGAGGGCAGCAGCCAGAATGCTTTCTTGTGGAACACGCCACTTCTCTGCTTGTAAACATCAGACAGAGTGGTGCCAACCTGATCCTGAACCTGTTTTCTCTGTTAGAAAAAAAAAATATAATATATATATATATATATATATATATATATATATATATATATATATATATAATATACAACAAATTGTACAACACAAATTTTACCACAAATTGTACAACACAAGACCAATCAATTCAAAAACCTTATTAGTATTATATATATATATATATATATATATATATATATATATAAATGAATAAATAATGTGTATGTTGTGTTGTGTGTGTGTGTGTGTGTGCGCGCACGCGCGCGTATACGTGTGTGTATGTGTGTCTGTGCGTGTGTGTGCGCTGCGCGCGCGTTTGTGTGTGTGCGTGTGTGTGTGTGTGTGTGGTGTGTGTGTGTGTGTGTGTGTGTGTGTGTGTGTGTGGTGTGCGTGTGTGTGTGCGCACGCAGCCGTCCACATAAAAGTAGCTACACGCTGACGTTCGGGTGGGCCAGTGTGCACACCCACTGCCACCCCTGCAATCACAACATGTCAACAAACTCCAAACCTTCTGAGTGGACATTAGGTAATGACCGAAACATCAATACTTAAACACACAATGAAATAAAGCACAAGAAACAGAGTAGAATGTGCGTGCGTGCGTGCGTGCGTGCGCGCGTGCGTGTGCGTGTGTGCGTGTGTGTGTGTGTGTGTGTGTGTGTGTGTGTGTGTGTGTGTGTATGTATGTGCATGTGTGTGTGTGTGTGTGTGTGTGTGTGTGGAGTGTGTGTGTGAGTGTGTGCGCACGCACGAGTGCGTGTGTGCATGTGTATGTGTGTCTGTTGCGTGTGTGTGCGCGGGTGTGTGTGGGGTGTGTGTGTGTGGGGTGTGGGGGGGGGGGGGGGGTGGGAAGGGAGGGGGGGGGGCGTGCGTGCGTGTGTTCACGCGCCCTCACTTAAAATTACCTACACACTGACGTTCGGGTGGGCTAACATGTGTGTGTGTGTGTGTGTGTGTGTGTGTGTGTGTGTGTGTGTGTACGCGCGCGCGCGCGCGCACGCGGCCGTCCACATAAAATTAGCTACACACTGATGTTCAGGTGGCCAACATGCACACCCACCGCCATCCCAAAATGTAAACAAACTCTAAACCTTCTGAGTGGATATGACATAAGGTAATGACTGAGACATTATATACTTAAACACACAATGGAACAAAAACACAAAAAGAGAGCATAGTCAATATCATGAACACATTACACATTGGAGAAAGCACTGAGTATTGCAACCAAATATGCATTGTAAGGATCAAGCACAAAGATGAGACTACAACAAACATTCCTGATCCTTCTATGAACTGGGTAACAGAAAAAAGAAACTAGTTCCTGCGCACATTTAAAGTTTAAATAAAAAAAAAAAATCAAACCCCATGAAATACACACATGCCTACTGGCCAAACTTACAAAATGAGACACAAAAAGAAATTACAAAAAAGTACAAATTGTGTTTGGGGGTGGGGGGGGGGGGGGGGTGGGGGGGGGGGGGTGGGTGGTGTCACAGGGACATGGAACTGGCAGGACGGAAAGTGGGGAGGGTGCACAGCGGAAAACAAACGAACAGGGAGAGGAGGGAGCGAAAAGCACAACCAAAATATCCAGCTAAATCTCCCTTAACAGTTTCACAAAACATGGTAAATTTGTCTTGGCATATTCTGCAAACACAAAGAAAATGTTCTTATTTTTTCAATAGGGTAGGGTCTACTTGCTTTGTAAAAAATAGTTTTCCATACCAGAAAAAATAACACTGTTCATATTAATACACTAATAGGCCACCATTTCCATTAAGCACCCCCCCCCCCCCCCCCACGACACACGGGCAACACCATCATCTTGATGTGCATGTGTTTAACAGAAATGAGGGTAAATTTAGTCACTTAATCGATAGCCAGCAAAAGACAGGAATTCAAAGTGCGACCAGCGACTACGATATTGAAACAATAAATGGAAATCAGATGAGGAAAAGTATACAAAAATAAATAAATAACAGACCGGTGAAGGGGGGGGGCGGGGGTGGGGGGGGGGGGGGGGGGGGGAGGCAGAGGAAAGGACATTCTTACCTTATTTATTATATTTTTTTTTTTTTTTGTGACGACACATGGTTCGTGAAAAGCACTTCATCAATGTTTGTGTTTGTTATTGATTTTCACTGTTGTGTCCATTTTTCCTTTGTTGCCGAGATGTTTTGTTTTTCCATTTGAGGACCACGCAGCAAAGCGTCCGCCTGAATGGCTGCTGGCTCGTTTTTAAATAGTCTATCTATATTCTGGTATGTAAGATCCTCTCTAACAATTACGTACTGGAGACTGTCCACGTCGTCTCCTGGAAAAGAAACCGATAAATGAACGGCCCCGTCGTCGTTCGGCTGTGCTGGGCCCCCCCCCCCCACCCACCCCACACACCCCACCCACACACACACACACCCCGCACGGCATTGCCTATACGATGGGCGATTTGCCTATATCCTGTATCGGTGACTGCCACACAACACCCCCCCTTCATCGACAATGTTACACCAACACACTTTTGTATGTAGTTCTCAGTCACCCCCCCCCCCCCCCCCCGCTGACCCCCCCCCCCCCCCCCCCCCCCCCCCCCCCCCCCCCCCCCCCCCCCCTCCCCTGCGCCCATAAACACGGACATTCCACAGCCGGCTGATCTCAATATGATCTGTTCATGATCGTTATAATTCTGTTTTTTATATTTGCTGGTTTCTCCTGTACAATCTGGTTCACACCTTTGAACATAGGTCTTCATTTCTCTCTTTCAGTTGATCCAACTCTGATGGAAACGTTTTCCCGTTCTGTTTGCTGACATCACCTATACTCACACTATCGAGCATGATCAATTTCTTTTCCGGTTACATCTGACGTTCGTTTATTTATATTTATACAAGGTCGCCAGTCATCATTTCTCTATTTCAGTAACGGGCCGTTGAATAGGAGTGCCCTCCGTCGTTGCAAGAATTATCACTGGAGCCTGTCCCGCCATATCTAACACTCTACTGATTCATGTCATCCGAAGCGTCTCCCTCTAACCCTGTGTTGTCACAGCTGGATATGGCTGCGTCCTGTCCTTGTTTTTTGTTTTTTTGTCCTCTAACAGTTTTGTTTGTTTTTCTGGTTTTGCACTGTCCTTTCTCTGTTTTTTTGTTTTTTTTTTTTACCTTTTTTTTTTCGATTTCTACCTTTGCAGCTGGCACTTGGGGGGTCCCGCCTTTGGATTCGATTCAGGACTCACAACACCGCTCGACATTGCGAAAGTTCACTTGATGAGAGGTGTTTCACTTTTGTTACCCACCCTTACCTGAAAACCAGTATTCTTGAGCACATACCGTTCACTAGAAAAGGAAAAGGGCACATCCTGTAGCTAACACATGATGGTTCAGTGTTCCATTTCACGTTCGCGCATGCTCACAGTCTTGCACATACTTTTCCTGGGCCGGATTATGTCACCGCGGAGAGAGTGACAGCCAAGCACTGTTGGCACACGTTTTGAAATAACGACGCAATTTGAAATAACTGTTTTAAACATGTCGAGTTATCTCAAAACGCGTTGGTGTGTAGACACGATTTGAAATAACAACGCAATTTGAAATAATTATTTCAAAACGTGTCGAGTTTATTTCAAAACGCATTGGTGTGTGTCGACACGTTTTGAAATAAAACCGCAATTTGAAATAAAATCACCAAAGTGTTTGAGTACAACCATTCAGGACAAAATGGCACTGTACAAAATACTATCATGCACGACAAAACCCACTGGACAAAATACCACCTATGAGGACAAAAACCTACTGGACGAAACACTACCAACGCAGGACAAAAGTCCACTAGACAAAAGACCACTCCCAAAGGGCAACACACACACACACACACACACACACACACACACACACACACACACACACACACACTGGACAAAACAAGTGTTTGTACACACCCATTCAGGACCAAACCCACTTGCCAAAACACTACCCATGCAGGACAAAAGCCCACTACACAAAATACCACCCATGAAGTACAAAATTCCACTAGAAAAACAAGTCTTTCAGCAGACTTTTGAAGGACGAGGATACACCAGACAAAACACTACCGACGCGATTTGAAATGATCATTTCAAAACGTGTCGAGTTTATTTCAAAACGCGTTGGTGTGTGTCGACACGTTTTGAAAAAACGACGCGATTTGAAATAATTATTTCAAAACGTGTCGAGTTTATATCAAAACGCGTTGGCATGTGTCGACACATTTTGAAATAAAACTGCAATTTGAAATTATTCACCAAAGTGTTTGAGTACAACTATTGAGGACAAAAACCCACTGGACAAAAAACACAACCCATGCTGGACAAAACACAGCCGGACAAAATACCACGTATTATGACAAAACTCTACTGGACGAAACACTACCCACGCAGGACAAAAGCCTACTAGACAAAAGACCACAAAAGACAGACAGAAAGAAAGACTGGACAAAACAAGTGCTTATGCACACCCATTCAGGACTAAACGCACTGGGCAAATTACTACCCATGCAGGATAAAAGCCCAGTAAAAATATCACATATGGAGTACAAAAACCCACTAGAAAAAACAAAACTTATGAAGAACGTGGAGGCGCCAAACAAAACACTCGACGCGATTTGAAAGAATTATTTCAAACGTGAGATTTCAAAATGACACTGGTGTGTGTCGACACGTTTTGAAATACCGACGCGATTTTGAAATAATTATTTCAAAACGTGTCGAGTCTATTTCAAAACGTGTTAGTGTGTGTTGACACGTTTTGAAATAACGACGCGAATAACCCACTAGACAAAACACTACCCATGCAGAACAAAACACCACTGGACAAAATACCACATATGACGACAAAACCCTACTGGACAAAACACTCCCCACACAGGACAAAAGCCCACTAGACAAAAGACCACCCCTAAAGGACAACAACAAAGAAAAAAAAAAAAGAAACTGGACATAACAAGTGTTTGTGTACACCCATTCAGGACCATACCCACTTGACAAAACACTACCCATGCAGGACTAAAGCCCACTACAGAAAATACCACCCATGAAGGACAAAAATCCACTACACAAAACAAAGTGTTTGTGTAGTATTGTTATGGTCGAAGACACGCCAGACAAAACACTACTGGCGCGCGATTTGAAATAATAATTTCAAAACGTGTCGAGTTTATTTCAAAAACGCGTTGGTGTGTGTCAACAGGTTTTGAAATAAAACTGCAATTTGAAATAAATTCACCAAAGTCTTTGAGTTCAACCATTTAGACAAAATCCAACTGAACAATTCACTACCCATGCAGGACAACCCCAATGAACAAAAGACCACGTATGAGGACAAAAACCTACAAGACAAAAGACTACCCACGCAGGGCAAAGCCCACTAGAGAAAAGATCACCCCTAAAGGAGAAAAAAAAACCACTGGACAAAACAAGTGTTTGTGGATATCCATTCGGGACCTAACCCACTGGACAAAACACTGCCCATGCAGGACAAAAGCCCACTACACAAAAAATATCACCTATGAAGGACAACAACCCACAAGACAAAACAAGTCTTTGTGCAGACTTATGAAGGACGAGGAGACACCATGCAAAACACTATCGATGCCATTTGAAAATATTATTTCAAAAACGTGTCGAGTATATTTCAAAACGCGTTGGTGTGTGGCAACACGTTTTGAAATAACGACGCAATTTGAAATAATTTCACCACATTGTTTGAGTACAACCATTCAGGATAAAAACCCACTGGAAAAAAACCACTATGAATGCAGGACAAAACACCACTGGACAAAATACCACGTACAAGGACAAAAAACTACTGAACAAAACACTACCCATACAG
>JADBJO010023826.1:0-5000 GCA_016801955.1 Conus betulinus | reverse complement strand
TGCTAGCACCACCAAGCTGTGATATACACCTATAGTAAGGTGCCAATGAAAAGGGATAGCCTGCATGGAACAGCTATACTGTTTGCTTCGGCGTCTAGGATGACTTTCCACAGTGGCCATGGTAAGAAAGAGAAGGACAGTTTGCATTGAACAGTTACTCGTGAACCATTAGCATTGTCCGGATGGATGAGAGAATGAGAGTTGCGTGGGGCAGCTATCCTCTTACCTTTATTCCACTGTAAAGATCATGAAAATGAAACAGGAGTGGTCCATAATTATCTTAATTTTCAACGTTTTCGTTTTAAACTACAGTTTGAACGACTGGACAACGCATTCTTTTTAACAGGCACACAGTAAATCCACTACTTTATAAACACCAAGGCAAGACAATTTGACAAATGAAATATAGTGCAATGGCAATCCCAGCTGCATGGAAACAAAAACACATGTCATGTGTTGCACTTTCTTTTAATAAATCAGGTGTTACATATTATTCTGCACACGTAGCAGTTTCAGGAAACGGACTTCTTGTTCTCTGCGCCGTTTCTCCAGAATGATATTCAAAGTGTAGAGGAACGGATTGAGCGCTGAATTTAGAGGCAGCACAAAAATGGCCATTCCCACGTTGACCTCCCCTGGAATGACAACATCCCTGGCAGCCAGGATCCCACATAGACCAATTGAAACCAGCATAGAAATCATCAGACACAGCAACTGACAGGAGACGCCTGGCGATGGTTGCTTCCTTGACTGTGTATTTTCAGTGCCTACGTCTTTTGGTCTTTGGTAATTGATTAGCTATAACGTTTACTCCTCACTGTCCAGAAAATGAGACACTGACCCACACCAATCATGAGAAAGAGGATTAGGTTGCAGACGATCATGATACTGAAGGAGTAAATGTGTCCAGGGAAGTCAGCTCTGGTGACTGGCAGTGGAATACAGATCCCTGTCTGGTGGAAAAACTCCCAGTGTGAAGTCACCGGGAGCAGAGGCACAGTGGCCATTATTAATCCCAGTGTCCACATGATGGCACAGGCTATAGAAGCTGATCTACTTCCAAACCGGATCTGACTGAAAGGAAACCGGAGCACAAGGAATCGATCCAAAGTGATCAAACAGATGAGGAATGCTGATGCCTCACTTGATAACAAGGACATGAACCCGGCAGTACGACAACCAACACTCTCTTTCCATGCCGTGTCATTCCAAATATAGGTGCCAGTGTAAATCCGGTCTGCTACACCTATGAAAACTAAATACACTCCCATAAAGAAGTCAGACACACACAGATGAAGAACAAATATCACAAAACTAGTCTTGATTGTTTTTGACAAGAAAGAGATTCGGTAGACAAACCCACAAAGTTTCCCAGAACAGCCAGCACAGCAAATACACCCAGAGCACAACGGTAAGCCACAGATTTCAACAAGTCATCACACGAAGAGATTTCAGATGGGGCCGAACACTCTCCTCGAAAACTGTCTGGTAAAACAACTGGGCAACACAATTTGAAGTTGTCGGCAGACACATACATGAGCTTTGTCATTTGTTTCATGAAATCTGGAGTGAAATAATTCACAGGACAACCTTGTAAGTCTAAAGTGTGAAGATCAGGAAACAATCCATTCTCCTGCAGTATCTTGATGTCACCCCATGACAAATCAACAACTTGCAACTTTGGCATAAAAGCTGACAAGGTGGTCATATTTAAGGAATTAGCTAGCGAATGGGAACTATTTAAGATCGCAAGAGACGGATGTGCGTACTGATTCTGGACATATGAAACACTGCCAGACATAGGATTACCTGCCAGATTTAATATCCTAAGTTGAGGCATTCCAACAAGGTGGCTAAAGTTGATAGAATGAAGTTGATTCCAACTAAGATCCAGGCTGTGAAGATTGAGTAAAGTCACTGCTGTTAACTCCTTTAGTCCACACGCCTGTACGCCCAGGTGGATCAGCAAGGTGTTATGAGTGACATCACTTACATGCATTCCACTACTAGATGCTTCAGGTACCGTAGCTGAGGGTAAGAGCTGAGAGTAGATGTGTAATTGCAGAAGAAAGCAAAACCATGGCACACACATGAGTCAGGACAATTGATGTCGCATATCAGTTCGTCATCGTAAAGTGGGCACTGTGGTAGACCATCACACAGGTGGTTCACGTGCACACAGACTGTTTTATCGCTGTCACGGCATCGATAAAACCTGGGCACGTCTTATAATTCCGACAGTCAACTTCGTCCTCATGACCCGGGCAGTCAATCATGTCGTTACATCTGACATAGACAGGGAGACAGTAGCCGTCATCGTGACACTGGAAATGAGTGTCTGGGCACTGCGTGTTGATTCCTGGTAAAGGTACCATGCTGAATCCTCCAGGTCTGTCAAAGTTGATAAGAGCTGGGGGCTTTACCTGTCCGAAGCTGTAGTGTGCCTCACAGTCAGCCTCGTCGTAGTTTGTGATGCAGTCCATGAACCCATTACATCGTTTCCGAACATCTACACACTAAAGACAAAACAACAAGCACAGGTCTGACAACACTGAACCACTCTAATTCTGACTAACAGTAGCAGAAAGATAGACTGCCATATGTGCTCAACATGGAAAGCTGCCAGCAACAGCAGCACTGAGCTCTTTCATTGGCTGCAATACGCACGTGACAACAAAAGTAGTAGGGCGATGCCAGCGACGTGTGCGATCTTATCGCAGTGTTTCTAACCTTCAATTACCTCAACTTAGTGCAAAACGTCACAGAGGGCAACGATTTGTCAACATGATGCGTTGCTCTTTATTACTTTTTTTTAAACATCACACAAATAATTGTTAGTGGCTTATCGTTCTTCGTTTTTGCTGTCCTAAATGTTATTGGAGGTGGCCTACTCAAAACTTCTATTTTCTACAAATCCGCTGATACACATGCATACCAAGACTACACATCCTCTCACCACCCATACACTTAAGGCAGCATTCCATACTCTCAAATTGTCTGTCTTCGCAGAGTTTTCTCCAGCGAAAAAAGACTTTACTTTACAAGCAGCCAAAATGTCAGAATTTTTCACAACCCGTGGATACCCCAGTTCCATCATCAACAAAGCTAGCAGCCACACCAAAGTCATATCCAGAATATCTGCTCTGGAAACCCAGCATCCAAAGGGAGACAAACAGGCATACCATCTTCCTCCTCCTCCACCCACGCAACCTCCCGATCTGCAGGATTCTCAAATCCAATTGGCACATTGTACAAAAACACAAGCCCATCTTCCATATCAGACCCATGATCACGTTCAAACATGATAAAAATCTAAACATCTTCTCATGCGGTCCAAACTGAACATAATCCCCATACCTACACCACCAGGCACTCACCCCTGCTCAAAACCTAATGCTAAATCTGCCCCCTCACCAAACCACACACTATCCTACAGGGACCCAGAGACTCCACCATTAAACACACATTTTCCTGTCAGAGCCGCAACATCTCATACGCTACCCAATGCCAGCTGTGTGGCAAGGTCTGTATAGGTGAAACATCCCGAACACTTGAGACACGCATCTCTGAACACCTGGCTGACATCCAACACCACTGACCCAAACCCGTTGCCCTACATTTCAACCACTCCTAACACAACATCAACCATGTGAAAGTCTTGGCACTCTGGCAATCACAGAGTGACAACTTTGAACGCACTACACAAGAGACCCATCTCATTGCTAAACTGGGTATGCTACAGCCCCAAGACATCAACATACAATAGTAACACAAATATGCATACTCACCATTTCAGCACCAGTTGGCTTTATCTTCCACCAACACACACACGCATACATATACACATACATGCACACCACCACCATTACCCCACTCCCCACTTCATGTATATATATATATATATATATATATATATATATATATATATATATATACGGTGTTATATGGCCTAATGTCACTGTTTGCACGTGCGGATTAACGATTTCCATTTGTGCCTGCAGTTGTTTACTATTTCTACTTTAGTATTTAGGGTTGCTAAGTATGGTTTGCATAGTATTAACCATTTTTCTGTTGAACATAGGTTGCATCTTTTGAAATGTTATTGTATGGTGATGCCCTTTTTATGATTTTCCAGGATATGTTATAGTTTATTTTTTTTTGTCTTTAAGTCTCCAAATATATTTGCTCAGTTCTGTTTGGTTTTTGTATTTTTCTTTGTTGAATGACTGTTTATATGGTTTGCATATCTGGTTTTGAAGTGATTTTCAGTGATCCCTATGTATGTTTCTTTTTTCATTTTCTGATGTCACAGTGGCTTGGTATACAATGTTGTTATAGAGGCATTTGTTGCTTAAGGGACACTGTTCTTTTGTAGTACAATTGCAGGATTTCCTTTCTTCACCCTTCTTTGCTGTGTTGCTTTTTTCATTTTGTTGGATGAATCAATTATATTTTTAAGGTTAGGCATGCATGAATATGATAGTTTGATGGTGTTCTTGTTGAATATTTTGGACAATTTGTGTTCTTTTGGGAGGATGCTGTCAAAATTTTAAAAAATTCTTTCCCTACGTTTGTTTTTTACTCGTCCATCATATGGAGGGTTGTACCATGTGATTTTCCTTTTCCTGCTTTTTTTTGTTTTTGTTCATGTTGTTATCTGGGTTGTATTGTAGTTTGTAGCTGTAACCACTTTTTTGCAATGCCTCTTGGTATTCTGCTGCTGCTGCATTGTTGAATACTCTTTCATTATGTGACAGATTAGATAATCTCTTGTTTATGCCATTGGGTATGGTTTTTAGTATAGATGGTGGGTGGTTGCTATTGATGTTTACATAAATGGGTGTGTCATTAGGTTTCTTGTGTATGTTTATATATATGTAGTTGTTGAGGTCAAGTGTTATGTCTAAGTAGTTCACTACCTTTTTGTTTGCTTCGATGGTGATTTTTTTAAGTTATGGTTTTGGAAAATTTTGCATAGTTCTTTTTTCTTGTTTTCGATG
>JADBJO010023825.1:25000-26020 GCA_016801955.1 Conus betulinus | reverse complement strand
GAAGGTTTGGAGGTTTAGGCTGTCAGTCGTCATCGTTCTTTCGGTTTGCTTTTGTTTGTTTAGTTTGTTTATTCGTTTGTTTACTTCTAGGGCTTTCCTACGAATAGATCATGAGTTACATGTTCAATGTTCGCCTCACGCGCAATTGTAAGTCGTAGGTTATGGAAAAGCCGTATCTGTAAAAACACTTCTTTCTGTGCCTGTGTGTATATTTGTAGTTTGTGATTCTGCATAGCTATGTCAATGAAGAAAACATTTAAACAAGAACGAAGATGGCAACAACAACAGCGACGACAACACAAACAAAAACAATAAGAACTACCTGGGCATCCTATTTCCGGTCATATCATTCGACTGGCTCCAAAGCTTTAAAAGCTTCATGGCTAGGACTTTGGTAGGATTGTTTGTAGAATACAGCTTGTGTGAAGATGATGGGTATAAAAACAAAGCAGTCCTCGAGGGAGGGGAAGGAGATCACCTACTTACCCACCTCTAAAAGGGGGGGGGGGGGGGGGGGTCGATAGGCATTGGATGAGTTCAGATTAGCCAACTGACGTCAGCGTCTCACAGGATGATATAAAGAAACACTCTGAAGAATCTGAAGGACTACTTATGCAGTGATCTACGTGCTATGATCCTCTCTCCACCACACGGACATGTGTTATGGTCCCAAAGGACCCGCTGGCTACAAGAGCTGAACGTGTTTTACCACACTGGTGCAGAGACAGAGGGATTATGTCACTATACCAGGGATAGCTCAGTGGCTTAACCGTCTACATACTCACCTCGCTTTAGGGTTGCCTGCCCCCGACACGACTATCGCAGAGTGTCGTGAAAGGTTAACAGGAGTCTGAGCTCTTTGGACGTCAGCAAACGAGGGTTAGTCGCTTACTCCAGAGACAGTAAAGGCTTGGTATAAAGGTGGCTGTATTTGCGCAAGCACGACCGACGTACACGTATATGTGCGTGCGTGCGTTTATGTGGGTATGTGTGTGATTGTGCTATTATTACTATCATTGT
>JADBJO010023825.1:10000-20000 GCA_016801955.1 Conus betulinus | reverse complement strand
AATATAAGCGTGAAAAAATATTTACGTGAATGGCAGTCTAGGAAATGCTTTATCTTGGACAGCTGGTATATCTTTTTCGAAACTATTTTGCATAAAGACCGTACATGTTCTGACCATGACAGATTGTTGTCTATAACTATTCCTAAGACTTTATGACAGACTGTTTCTTCGATAGTTATACCATTGATAGAAAGGGGTGCGCTCGTATAAGAAAGGTTTTGACGTTTTTGTCTTGTGGTTATGATCATATGTTTGGTTTTGACAGGGTTTAGACACATATGGTTTAATTCAGACCATTCGGTTAGCTGGTTAATACTTTGCTGTAATAACATAGATACTTTTTCTGCTTTGCGATCACATGCATGAACAGTAGTGTCATCGGCGAACATATCACAAAGCGCTGGAAGAAACAGGGGGAGATCATTAATATATATTGAGAAAAGTATGGGTCCTAGGACGGAGCCTTGAGGAACACCATGTTTGAGAGGCAAAATAGAAGATTGGCGTTCATGAATTGAGACAGTTTGTTTTCTGTCGCTTAAAAACGAAGAGATGAGTTCTAGAGCATTATTGGATAAACGGTACAATTTTAACTTTTTTAGAAGCAGTGTGTGGTCAATTACATCAAAAGCTTTTGCAAAGTCAATAAAAAGGACACCGGTCACCTTGTTTTCATTGATATTTGTAAGCCATTTGTCTACTAGGTTAGTCAGTGCAGTGTGGCAGGAGTGATGTTTCCTGAAACCAGACTGATTAGGGTGAAATAAGTTGTATTTGTCAAAATGGTTAAGAATGCATCTTCGTAGATGATCCTCTAAAGGTTTTGATACCACAGACAGGATGGAAATTGGTCTATAATTAGAAGGATCCGAGGTGTCACCTGATTTATAGATGGGTCTTACCCTAGCAATTTTGAAAGATTTAGGAAACTGGTTTTTAGATATACATAAATTGAAGATGTAGGTCAGTGTTTCAGAAATAATTGGAGCTGCAAGTTTTAGGATTTTGCCATCAATACCGTCTAAGCCACGAGCACATGTTTCTTTTAGACTGATCAGGGCATTATATACATCATGAACTGACATTAAGGGGATGTCTAAGTCTGAGGATATGGCTTTTGAATCACAGAAATCGTTTAATAATGTAAGAGTGTTTTCGGCAGATCTATCTGATTTTATTTGTTGTCTTAGCTATATTACAAAAATGATCATTAAGTTTCTCGGGACACAGGTCTTCATGAGATGTATTTTTACTGATGTTTTTGTTTGTCAGCTGATTGATAGCATTCCAAATTGTTCTGCTATTGGTATTAGAAGAAACAAGTTCTTGAAAGTACTTTTTCTTAGCTGCTCGTTTTACATAATTAACATGATTTCTTTGGTTTACAAATTCTTTCTTTGTTCCCGCAGACAAAAGGTGATCTCTTTGGTTCATAGCGTCCTGTACATCTTTTGATAGCCATGGTAACAGAGGGCTGTTTCTAACACGCTTGGTTTTGAAAGGTGCATGTTTATCATAAATATTTAAAAAAAAATGTGGTACCAAACTTCCCAGGCTTCATCTGGATTTGTAAATTGGTAGACTAGGAAAAGATGTGAATTACTCAAATCAAACAAAAATTTTTTTTTCAAAATTCCGTAAGCACCTGTATCTTATAAACGTGTGACCATTCTTCGGAATTTTTACTCCTTTTTTTTTTTCGACCAAGTGAAGCATACTGGGAAATGATCACTACAACCATACAGCGGTGAACACACTTCAGTTATATTGCTTTTTGTCGTGGTGTAAATGTGATCAAGAAGAGTTTTGGATGTGGATGTTACCCTTGTAGGTTTGTCGATTAACTGAACAAGTTGAAAAGATTCATAACAATGAACCCATGTGTTGTTATATTTGGTCAAATCAATGTTAAAATCGCCTAACAATATCAGCTCATCCGAAAGCAAGGAAATATCTTCTAACAACAGAGTGAAATTGTCAATCCAACTGACGTGTTCTGCTGGATTGCGGTATATGAAACCCAGTCGAACTGGCTCACATTTTTTAAAAAATCAACTTGGATCCATACTGACTCGATGTTATGGTAATTACGAGGTTCAACACATTTAAACTTTATACTATGGTGAATGTACACTACCAAACCCGTCTCTTTGGGATGTTTAGCATCTTTGCGGATTATATTATATCCAGGAATGGAGATTTCAGAATCTAGAATGTGTTCAGTAAGACGTGATTCGGCAAAGCCAAAAATATGGAAATGCTTACCAGCATTTGCCAAAATATATGAAACATCAGATATTTTATTGATTAAGTGATTTATGTTAGGGATCCCACTCTAAAACCATCTTTAGACGGCCAAGTTTCTAAAGTGTCAGGCATCCTTAAGATCGGCTAAAGCAGACGAAAGAAAGGGGGCATACACGAAGTATTAAACGTGGGGGCGGACGGAAGAAGGGTAAGTAGTGACTAATGAAGATGGGAGGGAGAGGGAAAAAAAAGCCCTAAACAATCAAACAAAACCCCAAACAAACAAGAAAATCCCGACGATCTACAGCAACAACAAAGAAAAAACAGTAAGGCAGATTAACAAAAAGTAATGCAAGCTTATGTCTATACAATAGAAGAAACTTTGGCCACAAGCACACAAGTAATGCTTGTTGTTTACAATACTAGTATCTTATACTTGAGTCGGTCTTACAAGATTACAAGATTAACGAGAAAGATATTATCATTTCCAAGATCCAGAAAACTGCGAGTGCGTTAACGTGCACATTACATTATACATTTTCATACGCACATAGTCAAACGTTCGCAAACCAAAAATATAAAGAGACATGCACACACATTACAAACTATAAATGCGCTAACATGCACAAAACAATATGTAGTATTTTCATACGCACAGCACTCATTCACACACTAAAGCAAAGAAAGGCATGCACTCAAATTCACTTCCAAGAAAAAAAAAAAAAAAAAAAAAAAAAAACAACAAAAACAAAAAAAACAAAAAAAAAACAAAAAAAAAAAAGTATAAGCATACGGAAGTTAATAAAAAAAAATCATCGTTTATAGAAGAGATGAGGATAGTAATGGATATCTTCGTGCGCATACGTACACGTGTACACAAACCTAGACAAACGCACGCACGTGCACGTGCAAAGCACACCCCCCCCCCCCCCCCCCCCTCCCAATACATCCACACACACGTGCGCGCGCGTGCGTGCGCGCTCGAAGAGAGACACAGGGCAAAGAGAAGGGAGTGAGGTAGACAGATACTGAACTGGTGATAAATATGTAATGTCATTAATAAGGGGAGAAAGCCGCTTTGATTTCTCAGTAAATGGGAAGCCATCCTCAGCAAATGTCCTGCATAAGGATGGATTCTGTCTTCTGCTTGGTGTGGTGGGGTGACATAAAAATTGTCCGTCGTTCTGTTGCCTCGATAATTAGAAGAGTTGATCAAACTACTGGGAGGATAGGGAGGTGATGGAAAGACATGGTTGCCTTGGTTGGGCGTAGAAATGTTATTAGCACTGTTTAATTGATATTTCAGGCCAGGATTATTTGAGGAGAGCTGTGGGCGAAATGAGGCCGCTATACTCCTGATAGGTTGTGGTCCAGACACTCCTACCTTGGAACCAGAGTTGGGTGCAAGCAGAGGATAATGTTCATGATGATGATAGGGGAGGGTAATCAGGTGGTGGCATTTGAAAATCAGCGTGTTCAGCAACGGTTTGGGCACGTGGGTGGTAAGTGCGAATGTCATAGTTGCAGTATTTTTGTCCAGTATCTTTTAGATTGAAATAAGGAGGTCCGACAGGGTGAATTTCCGCTTTATGAGAGGTCCTCCCATAACAGTTTGATGTTTTCTGCTAGTCTGGCAGTACCTCTAGCATTCGGATGAGTAGAGTTACTGTAAAGACTTGTGTCAGAGGCAAACGTTTGAAAGTGGTCAATAAAAATGGCATGGTACTTTGCACAACTCTGTTTAAGGTTGCGGTTTGATGGGAGGATAGAATTATTGAAGGAATGTTTTCCTTTTGCGGGCAGTAGGGAACTAAAACAAACACGTGCCATCGGAAATGTTTTGCGAAGTAGTTTAATGAGATCGCTCCACGTTTCGGTAGACACAGGACCTGAGGGGCATGAGTTTAAACCCACATGAATGATAATGTCGTTCAGGTGTGGGGTCACAGGTGTTGAAGAAGCCAGGTTTGGAGGTCTTTGATAGACATGCCAGGGATACAGATTTTAAAAACACGTTCTTGTCGAGGGGCTAGTCTTTTTGGATTAACGTAACGTATTGTGGAATCGCCAATGAATAAGACTGTTGTTTTGTCAGGGATAGTCATTTGTGACAGCGTCTCCAAAGGGGTGGGTTTAGAATAAGAATTTGTTACATTTGAAGAACTGGAATTCTTTGAGATCGATTTCGAACCTGTTTCTGGTTTATTGTCAGCGTCAGATAGAACTGAAAATGCGTGGACGTCTGAATGGAAAAATGAAGATTGTCTTTAAAACTGTCGGGCGACTCAGAGGGAAAGTCGGGAATTTCTTGGTTGACACTGGGTGGAACCGTGATACAGTCATTGGTTGGGGGAAGGGTTTCTGTCACCATCGTACATTCTTTACTCTCTGTCATAGACACACTGTCTAACAGATGAACAGATGTGGGATCCGTCTGCGTGAATACGTGTGCTGACTCTTTATATCTTGGACTTGGACATACAGTCTGCGTGCAGACTGTCATACGCTGAGGTTGGATTGGTTTAATTTTTTTCAGCTCTGATTGTAAAGATCCTAACTGTGTTTTGATAGAATGGTTCTCTTTGTAGTTGGTTGTTTGCTGATTGTAAGGTTGTTACAAGATTTGAAAGATCTTCAATTTTTGATACAATGACATTGAATTTATCTGAAACATTTACACGTAATTCATTTTTAGTGGCTGTTTTAACATCTTCAAAAAAGGAAGTAATGTCAGTTTCTGTCATGCATTGTGCAGTCGACATTGAGTTGACAACTTGCTCTAAAGAAGTCACCCTTCTTTTCAACTCGGGAAAGGGACATGAAGGAGATGTCACTTTATTTCTGCAAAAGTGTACGTTTGCTTTTTTGCCGCGTCCTTTTGCTGACAGGCGATGGCTTTTTTAGTGTTGTCTCATCGCTTGCACAACTGTCTGGAGCAACAGGGGGAGTAGAGGGGGAAGGAATAACATTGTCCTGCAACTGCGACTCGGTATCTGGTTCAAGGAGCAGCTGCGATGAAGGTGGAGAAGGTGCTTCACTGACCGGAGAACCAGAAACACCGGACATCAGTTTTAAGTCTAGAGGAGACTCTGTTAAAAGGACAGGCGCCGGAGCGGCGTTGATGAAAGTGACGGCGTTTGAAGCAGCGAGTCAGACAATCTGTCATAATCCTTGTCCAGTAAAAAGTGGAAATAAATGGTCTTAATATTTCACATTCATTTGTGTCCCATGTAGGACAGTCTAGACCCTGGCAGAGCAATGTACCCCCAGAGTTTGCGAAGTAGAGATTTATTGTGACAGATTTTGATGACTGAAAAAATATGCGAAAGACTGTTTTTGCGATGTTTGGTGATGGAGGCACGGAAATAACAGATGGCGACGGAGTAAGCAGGGAGTTGTCACGATTGTAGTCACACAAGTGTACTGTAATATCGGTACTGTCTATGGCAGAGTAGCGAAACAAAAGACAATTCCTCCACACTGCAAGCTCATTAATACCACAAGAAAAAACCTTTGGATAGTATCGAAGGTAGGTTGTAGTTTCTTCTCATCATTTTTAGTAGACTCAGGAGGAAAGAAAGTAGTCATAATTGTGAGAATAGACAATGAAATTCTACACAAATCACACTCTCACTAATGCACTCACAGCTCTGGACCATTCATGTTTTAGTGTGATATGGGAGGCATGACGTATACGAAACTGAATAGTAGAGCTTTAAAATGTAAGTTTATGGAAACACAAAAACAGTCTCAATGCGCATAACACTGAGACACAAAACTCTCACCATGAAGGGGAGATTATCGTAATCCAGGAGGCAGCGTCGTGCAATGTACAACAAAACGCCAGATGCACTGTCAGTATACAGAGGATGACGGTAATCTTATGCAGAAAATCACTCAAAAACACGACACACTTCAAAAACACTGTCAATATGATGGAGAGAAGATATTAATCCAACAGAAAAATCACTTGATCTTATACACATCGCACATCAGAATCACAGTCAATGTTATTACAAGCGGGAATCGAACAGAGAAGTACTACTCCATACACAATAGTCATCAGAATCACAGTCGATATAAGGGGAGGAGATGGTAATCCTCAAACACAAACACGTGAGGCACAACACGCGTCTGAAGCACTGTTGATATGAAGGGGAGGAGACAGTAATCCTCGAGGGGAAAAATATCGCGAGGCACAGTACAACTCAGGTAACTCAGGATCACTGTCGATATAACGGCAAAATAAGGTAATCCACAGAAAGACATTTAAATACACATCACTCATCAGAATCATTGTCGATGAAAGTGAAGTAGACCGGAAACTCGAGAGAAAAAAGACAAACAAACAAACCAACCAACACAAAACCACTTCCAATACACGATATACAACAGAATCACTGTGGCTGTAGACGGGAAGAGACGGCGAGAGAAGAACACTCCCAATGCACAATAAACAACAGAATCACCGTCGATGAATTAAGCAACACACATTCACTGTTGATGTAAAGGAGAAGAGATGATAACCCTCAAGAGAAAAAAAAATCTTCCACTACACAATAAACATCCGAATCACTGTTGATGAAAGGGTGTAAAAGGGAAATGGTAATCCTCGAGAACAAAAAACCCACACACACTTCCACTACACAACAAACACCCGATCACTGTTGATGTAAAGGGAGGAGATGGTAGTCCTTGAGAGAAAAAACACTCCCCACTACACAACAAACACCCGATCACAGTGGATGTAAAGGGGGAGGAGATGGTAGTCTTCGAAAGAAAAACACTCCCACTACACAACAAAACACCCGATCACAGTGGATGTAAAGGGGAGGAGATGGTAGTCTTCGAAAGAAAAACACTCCCACTACACAACAAACACCCGATCACTGTTGATGTAAAGGGGAGGAGATGGTAGTCTTCGAGAGAAAAACACTCCCAATACACAACAAACCCCCGATCACTGTTGATGTAAAGGGGAGGAGATGGTAGTCTTCGAGAAAAAAGCACTCCCAGTACACAACAAACACCCGATCACTGTTGATGTAAAGGGGAGGAGATGATGATCCTTGACAGACAAAAACACTTCCTAAACACAATAAACCTCCGAATCACTGTCGATAATCCTGGATAAATTAATTTTATCCGGTGCACGGCATGCTAATGAACTGCTGACGGCTTGCGGGGATGATGGTCGACATCGCAACAGTAATGCTGCCCCATGGACGGCACTGCAGCAGAAGGTCTGGTAAGTAGTATGAAATAGAGTAGATGGACATCAACTGTAATACTATCCAATGTACAGCACACACAGAGAAGTATGTCTGTGTATAACGATCACAGTGAGGTATGTCTGTGCATAACGATCACAGTGAAGCCAGCGGACCGAGAGAGAGAGAGAGAGAGAGAGATGATGGGAGAGAGAGAGAGAGAGAGACAGGAAGAGAGAGAGATTTGGAAAAGAAACACCCATGCACACACACACATGCGAGCGCACGCGCGCTCGCGCGGGGGGACACACACACACACACACACACACACACACACACACACACACACACACACACACACGGAAGAACAAGAACAATATTCCTTTTGCCCCTTTCGGGGTATGGAGGAAGGGTGAGTTTAAAGCAATAACAGGAAAAGGAAAACAAACAACATAAATTGCTTGTCAATGCTGACATAGACCAACAATTCACAACATTTGAAATAATGTAATATACTTTGACATTAGAAGTATTTGTTTTCGATTATTAGAAGACACCCCTGCGACACAGAAATATAGACAGATTTGGGGGAGAGAATTTTTTTTTGGCAACACACACACACACACACACGCACACGCACACACGAACACACACACAAACACGCGCGCGCGCGCACGCACGCACGCACGCACGCACGCACGCACGCGCACGCACGCACGCACGCACGCATGCACGCACTCACATGCATGCAAAAAGATTTCTGAATGTTTCTACTCTGTCTTTACTCTTCTGTAGTAAGCGTGTTATCTTCATTTGTTCACAAGTAACTTCACTACACGAATCTGCGACAGCCATATGAGGGAAGACAGTCCTAGCAGGCTGTGACTATTCCAAAGCGTATGTTACTACGCTATCTTCGATACAGTGACAAAGTCTCACTGTCTTTACGGCAGTCCTACAAAACACGTTCAACCCGTTAGCCAGTCGGTCTGATGGGGTCACATTACACGTCCTTATATTCATACTCAACGCCCAGCTTGCGCCAAACTGGATGAAGATAGACGATTGCTCGTTCATTTTCGTTGTCCTGAAAGTGGTGTATCTTGCCTGAAGAAGACCAAAGAGGTCGAAACGCGTCGTGTTTGTCTTTGTGATTCGTTTGTCCACGTTTTTTTGGGGGCGGAGCTTTATCAAAATCTTTTCAAATCCACTTCAGGCAGGTCAATCCATGGAATTCTTCCAGATTCTTCAGCCTGTTTCTGTCTTGTATAACCTGTAAGAGGCTGACGTCAGTGGACTCTACTGGCCCGGGTGTTGCCAAGGTGATCCCGGCCACCACTCCTCCCCACCTCCATCACCATCGTTCATAACAGACTGTTTTACTTTTATACCTACTATCTTTACACTTAGTACATTCAAAACAATACTACCAAATTTCTAATATATACATTTTTGTTTTCAAGGCTTTTTAAATGCTTTGAACAAAAAGGAATACCCCGGTAGATTTCAACGCACTTGCAAGCATGCACACAGGCACGCTCGCACACACACACACACACACACACACACACACACACACACACACACACACACACACACACACACACACACACACACACACATCTATCTATCTATGTATCTGCCTTTCTACCCATCTATCTATATTATTTATATATATATATATATATATATATATATATATAAACCTTGGCGGTCGGAACATCACAGAATTATGGACTGTGGTGTGTCTCTATCTGACGCCAAGAGCACAAACACAATCAGCCGTGTCTCCCTGATGAGTCCGATCCAGCGGACGAAAGGCCTCGGAGCAGGCGATAAATATAGATCTGTCTTCGAGAGGGATTGCGATAGTTTCCTCATGCAGCTAGTGAAGGGTTTCATATTTATGATATACATTTTCCCATTACTTCATCTTCATTTTTTTTTCTCTCAATTTAAAATCTTTTTCAAATCATTACTATAATGATGGAAGAATTGTTAACCTGCACTTGTTTTCCCCACTACTTAATTGTTCAGCATTATATTGTTTGGTCAATCAGTGGGTGATTGCATCTCTTACGAGATCCAAGGAAAGGTTGTTCTGCACAATTCTTAGCCGCTGACAATGCTTGGTTTATTGAACAGCAGAGCTGACCACTCAGACTGTTCCGTATCTTTTGATCTCCCTTGCATCCTTAATGGATCCTCAAGCATAGGCTCAAAGATTGTCCCTTACATTTTATACTGTTTGCGTAATATTTTTAGTTTTCAACAACTTTTTTCCTCTCCACACTTTCGTTTTGTTTAATTCTACTACCTTTCGCTGGCTGCTTTGGGGGTGCTGTTGGATTCTTTTTCGAACCCTTGGCGGTCGGAACACCACAGAATTGGACTGTGACTCTATCTGACGCCAAGAGCACAAACACAATCAGCTGTGTCTCCCTGAGTCCGAGTCCGAAAGGCCTCGGAACGGCGACGAAAGGCCTCGGAGCAGGCGATAGATACAGATCTGTCTTCGAGAGGGATTGCGATAGTTTCCTCAT
>JADBJO010023825.1:0-2500 GCA_016801955.1 Conus betulinus | reverse complement strand
TGAATGCATGAATGCATGAATGAATGAATGAATGAATGAATTGATTAAGCAGATAAATAAATAAATGAACAAATGACTATGAAAGAATGGATGGATGAACGGATGAATGAAGAAATGAATGAATGGACTGATTGATTTATTGAAACAGAATATGAAAAAAAGACATATTGCGATCCCTTCTTTTCAGAGTCACCAGACCACCGGTTAGAATATACTTTCCGCTCAGTCATGCCCCCGCCGTTATGCTTGACACCAGTTCTTCCGGTAAGGTGGCAGAACAACACATGTGATATAAAAACTTGAAGAAAGGTTAAGTGGGAAGGTACGAAATGTGCTGAGTGGGCTGACCACAGCTTCGGCGAGGTGCTGGCAGAATGATTTATTGACAATGATACCGACACACGGACGAGGGCAATGACTGTTGCTGCCTTCCATTACACTCCCCCATGGGGCAGAAAGGAACGGGTTGATTGAAGGGTTGGTCAGTGGGTGGACACATACAGCAGAGGAAGACAGACGTGGGCAAACCCCAGACAGGCTAGACAGATGGGCAAAGGGCAATCATGAAGACAGGCTGACAGATGGACAAAGAAAAACATAAAGACAGGCTGACAGACACGTCAAGAGACAAATACGTGAATAATGGAAATTTGGAATGTATGCATGTAATTCCTGTCAGAGAATAAGAAGTTATCAATACAACATTCGTTCTATTCATAGGTCATTGTTTACGACCATAAGCAGTGCGGATGCATAGGAGAGACGTGTTTGCAGTCAGGTACCTTTACGGTCATTCGATCTTGGTCGTGCAGATTTGTAAGAGAAGATGCTGCAAAACATAGTTCAACAAAGAACACTATGTACATAGCAAGTACAGAATAATATTACCCTGCCTGACCTATGTTCAGTTTGAGCTTCGTCATCGATAGGGAATGTGAAGGAGTCCTGAAAAAAGCTTTCATAAGCGTGGGATTTTAAATCAAATCTTTGTCTTGACACAGTTGAGTTGAAAACTCCATGAACCTGCCCATTCACGTTTTCTTTGTTCGTTTGTGTTTGTTTCTTCTGTTTTTTGTAATAGATCAAGATTGATCCCCCTTTCTGTACTCATCTTTCATATCTGCTACCCTAAGAAGCACAAGCTCTTTAATTCTTTTCATCTTTTCATCCTATTTTTACGAATTCAGCTGAGACTTTTACATCTTTCTAAAATCTGACAGTTGATTAATGAAATGATCTACACTTGAAATAAGTGATATGAAAGTTGTTCAATGTATATGAATAAGTACTTTCTGATTGCTAGAGACATAAAGATTATTTAATAAATCTATCCATTTTTTTCGGTAAACTTTAAAACTGCGTTTTTCGATATTCAAAGCACTCTTGCTATATTCCCGAGTTCAGCTGAGCTTCATGAAATAACTTTATTATCAGCAAAATAAAATCGACAAGTTCATTCCCTCGCTTTCCCATGGTCACAAACACACACGGAAAGTTCCAGGCGATGACGTCTCTTTCGTTCCCCAAGCTAAGCGCATAATCTCCCGTTTCTCTGGTACTCTTAGGACCGGTAGGGGGGGGGGGGTGGGGGGGGGGGGGGGGGGGGGGTGGGGGGGGGGGGTGCGAAATCTTCAAGCGAGAGTGTTTCGGCCCTTATCTCCTGACACTCTAGGGGTTTGGCCCACACCCGGTTCATGACTCCGGATGTCCCTGCTGCTGCCCCTTTTTTTTCCTATCTTGGGAGGAGCATGACTGGGATTCGAACCCATGCCCTTCTGGACATGCTCATTTCCACTTAATGACTCGCGCACTAACCACTGAGCCACAGGGACACCTGATATTTGTAGGAAAGTTAAGCCTTATGAAGTTCACTTTTTGTTCCTCCTTGACCAGATCCAACTTGAACACCTCCTCTGCCGCTTTCTGCCATTGGCTTTCAGGGCTTTGGTTTTTTTCCCCTCCCTGCAACTGAGAGCTGTTTCATGAGGCTGTATGCAGACGTTCCCCACAAACCCCCTAGCTCCAATTTCTGCAGTGAGGACTTTGACCTGATAGCCTTCTCTCCTCAGGCTGTTTTGCCAGATCAGCATACTTTTCAGTCTTGTAGATCTGAGCTGCCTCCATTCTGTTCTCATATGGCACCGTGAGCTCGATCATGATCAGCTGCTTGGTTGACTGAGAGTGTAATACTATGTCTGGTCTCATGCCACTCTTGCTGATAATCTCTGGGTGACTATTCCATTCTGGGAGGTCTGCTGTGCACTCCCAGTCATCTGCCCCGTCCAGCAGACTCTGCCTGCATGTTTCGAGTGGCACTGTTGTTCTTGGCCATGATTCGCTGCCTCCTGTCGTGAAGAATGTGCGGGTGCTTTTGGAGTCTGATTTTCCCTTTTGTGGTGTTGGTACTAGCCCAGACTACTTGTACAATCTCTTTGAGCACTTGGTTGTGCCTCCATGTGTACCTTCCTTGAGCCAGGGCTACTTTACATGAGCTTAGGAC
>JADBJO010023824.1:22500-26020 GCA_016801955.1 Conus betulinus | reverse complement strand
GCGTGTGTCTCTCCCTTACAGTAGTTGGAACAGCAAAAAAGAACGCACATAAAAATAGCCCTGACTTCCTCAAGCCGTGGTCCATACTGTCCTGCCCTCACGGTGTACTTTATTGTAACGTAGGATTGTTAGTTTTAATGAATTTCATGATCTCCACCATTGTAACTTTAAAAGGCTTCGAACTTCTGGTCTTATTGCGGATGCCGGGCTGGTCGTTATTTTGTATTAACCTAATGACTGATGGTTTCGTGGCCACTAGGGGAGGTCGACTGGGGTGAGAGTGGTATTCAGGGTGAGCTACCTGGCGTTTTTAAAGCGGATGACGTCTTGTAAAATATTCCCGATTGTCAATAATGCACAGTCTTTTCGCATCAAACCAATATACTTCCCTTGCTTCTCTACCAGTCCCATCCTCTCTCCCCTCTTCGTCTTCATCCCTCCACCTCTTAGTAAGGCGTTTCTGACGGCGCCCTTTCTTACTCACTCGTACCCCTCTCTCGCGCTCTCCCTCTATATACTCATATCATTATACTGATCATATGATACTACTACTACGTATACCATATCTACGGTATATCGTCGCATACGCATATTCTAGTAGTAGAATGACATATATATATATATATATAGTATAATATTGACAGTATGGGGAGATCCTATCTTATATATATCTTCACGGTATTGTACGCATATATATTTATAATATATATATGATAGATAATATATAATATATACTCGGAGTTTTCTACTTATATACTATGATATTCATCTTATACTTTTATTTATAATTCTTTACACAGAGCTGAGCGAGCAGGAACTATGTTAGTACGTTCTACTCTTTTTTCAAATTCTTTGTTGAACAATCGACATTAGAAGTGCTAAATGGCATTGGTGCAAAGTTTGGCTTCCGAGCCGTATATTGTAGCCTGACCGTTTTGTCATCTAATATTTTTCAAAATGCAATTTGTTTACAGTTTCCATTCACTTAATGTAAGTAAAACAACAGGACATATAAAAGTAATAATGTTTAGAAAGGGAGGACTAATCGTGCTTTCGAGACAGGAACATAGTTCGGTGGCATCAATGCTAATAACTATGTATATCGTATATGTTGAAAAGCAGTCTGTATTGAAGTTCAAAGGCCAGGAGTATTTAATTCTCGAACTGTGTACTCGTTCTCAGTGTTTCTGACCTTACTCTCTCCTCTACATCTGCTCTCGTCTCTCTCTACGAATCAAGTCGGATCTCTCCCCGCTCCGTCTCTGTCGCGTGCAGTTTCCACCGAGCCGTCTCGTCCCTACTCTCGCCTGTCACCACACACTATGAACACGAAGGGGGTGATCGAGTAGGACACATCCATACTACTGTCCATAAGCGGATACCAGTTGTTTGGTCTGTCAGCCGTCCACCAGGCCGAGGTCCTGTATCCTCAACGTTCAGGCAGCCACACTTGGAAACTCGCCAGCAAATCCGCAGGCAGTCACCTTCGGGCCTGGGCGTTTCATCGACGCTGGCTCCCTTGGCGGGGTATAACGTCAGCACCGCACAGACAGTGATGGATTCAAAATTACCTTAGCGGGCCTAAACAGTAAACTTTGAACCAAAGCATAGTTCCATCAAAAAGGGGGACGGTACGCTCACGACTTCGATACCAGCATAATCACATAACATAACGCCGATCATCCAACGTCACGCTTGCTTAGATAAAGATGTTGTGTTTGTGGGGTGCTATGGTTGTCCCTGAAGGAGGCCCCCTATATAGACAAACTAATTCACAGATGGTATACTTATGCTTGAAGATAGTCCTGCTGCAGTCTCTTCTCTGATAGTAATGTGATATTATATCACTGTGTGGGATATGAAACGCCAGAACGGGTTGTGAGCAGACAAAGGAGGAAGAAAATGTATAATTATGTGTTTAATGTTCAAAATTGATATGACGATGAAAATGATGAAACTTTGTTTCTATGAAAAGATGTCAAAAGAATAAAATTGTAAACAAGTTGGGTCGTTCCCATTGTTGGACCTTTGCTTTTTGTTTGATTTGTGTCTTCTGAATGGTTCGTGTGACAACTGATGCTGAATGGTGAATTTACCTTTTTGCTCCTCCAGGGTTGTAGTTGTATTGATTAGTTTCTTTTCTAGTATCTAGTGAACTATGTTTATATTGTGCTTTAAAGGTGGTGGGGATACTCTCTTTTCTTGGCATTTTGCCAGTTCAGGTTACATGGGAATTATTGTCCTGTTAAAGAAGCAGCATGTACCGTTAGTTGACAGGGTGAGTGAGGAGCGCGGTGGTGTGGACAGAGAAAATTGTGTGGATGGTTTTTTGTTAATGCTTTATATGGAGCTGAGCGGCATGTATGGTAAGGAAAGTAGGAGGGGAAGAAAAAAACAAATGAAGATTGGTTGACGATGAATGTGAGAAAAAGAAGAGGAAGTAAGAGAGATACTACAAATATTTAGAAGGGCTAAATCAAAAGAGACAAAAGAAGAAGAAAAGAGTAATTTATATACACAAGAAAGAAAAAAGAATATATTGACTTAAGAAAGAAAGAAATACAAAGAAAGAAAAAAAAGAAATTTGATGAAAACAGAATATTAAACAGAATATTAAACAATCAATAAATGATCCCAAATTGTTTTGGAGTACAATACGATCAGTTTAACAGGAAATCCACCATTTACAATGAAATAACATCACAGCAATGGTTTGACCATTTCCATAGTGTGTATTCAACTCTCTTTGTAATGGTCAAAGTGATCCAGCGGTAGATGAAATAGAAGATGAACAAAATGATGAGCTTTTGTTTGATGACCCTATAACTACAGAGAAGTAAGAGCAAGCATTAGAAATTTGAAAACTGTAAAAAGCCCGGACCAGATAGAATAATAAGTGAAATGCTAAAACATGCCAATGACTATGTGATTGATTTCTGTGTTTTCTTTATTTAACCATTTGTTTAATCATGGATTGTTTCCCCTGTCGTGTGGTCAACGTTTCCATTATTGTACCCATCCACAAAAAAGCAGACCCAAATAACCCAGACAATTATAGAGGTGTAGCTCTCACAAGTATAATTAGTAAAGTATATACTCATGTTTTTGAATAGAAGATTGACACAATGGGCTGAAAGGAGAGGAAAATTGGGGAAGAGCAGGCGGGGTTTCAGGTCAGGATATAGTACAGTTGATCATATTTTCACATTATATGCTTTAGTCCAAAAGTGCCTAAAGAAAAATACTAAAAACTATATGTTGCTTTTGTTGATTTTAAAAAAGGCTTTTGATTCTGTTAATAGAAATGTGTTGTGGCAAAGTTCTTAGAAAAACAGGGGTTAAAGGAAAATTGTACTATGCTCTTTCGTGGTGTATATAATTCAGTTTTAGCATGTGTTCGTGAGAAAGGATTGTACAGTGACTTATTCAATTGTCCTAGAGGAGTGAAGCAAGGTTGTCTATTGAGTCCTCAAATGTTTGCATTTTTTATAAATGAGATAGCTTTAGAAATGTCACATAA
>JADBJO010023824.1:7500-20000 GCA_016801955.1 Conus betulinus | reverse complement strand
CAGAGTCAGGGAGTAGAGCAGAGACAGAGACGACAGAGACAGAGACAGGCAGAGAAAGGTGTTAAAAATGACTCGTTGTTAAACCATTTTTACCTGAATGAAAAAGAATTGAAGCATTACTTTGAATGTAAAGGATCGTACGGAGTGGGCATATTTCATATTTAAACAAACCTTCATGACCATTACAAGCAATACCCTGAGATTTGAAAGAGAGCATTGACATGAGAAGAGTGCATACTCCAACCAAAAATTGAACATATTCTGTGTCCTCCTCCTTCTGACTCGGCTCATGAGTAAACACCAAATTGTTTCCACCAGGGAAGTAATAAAAGGTTTTGGACTGAAAGAGCTACCTTCCATTGGCGTTTTTTTTATACAGAAAGTGGAAAATACGAAATGTCAACGTTTATATCATTTAAATTTGTCGATATTCCATGAAGATATGGTATAGTGGTCAGTCTGTAACAGCAGCTTCACATTATTCATGTTCAGTGTAATATCTACAAAGGTCTTCCTCGACAGATTCAGGATCTTCCCTTTGGTCTCAACCTTGTCGAAATGAACTCCTTTTGTGTGTAGGAGAGCGAACTCAACCTGTCAACGCTGATACGTGGTTAATTATTCTGGGAATGCACAGTGTGATATAGGCGGTATGGCTGCACACAGCATGTGTTTTATTTTGTACTCTGGCTGAAGATGTGACTTTAGAGAGGACGAGAGGTCATTGTCTAAAACGATACATGTGAAAAATATTGATCGTGTCATAAAGCTGATTATTGAACCTCTGTGAGAGAGGTGGATTTAGTGTGAAAGCAGTGAGAGAGACGAGTTTGTGAATGGGACTGGGAGAGAGGCGTACTTTACCGCTGATTCGAAGACCGCGAGGTACAAAGCGTCATGTCCTGTAATAAGGGCAAGACGTGAGACGCGAAAGTACTTTAAGATTGCAAGGCAAGCCTCCAGTACTTTTCAGTCCAGAGGCACTGAAAGGATTCCTTTCCGTACGTTGCTACTGGACAGCAGGCAAATAAATAGTGTTTTTCGGATGTCACGGATTGTTGGTTTAAGTATCGTTCAGATTATTTCCTTTTTAGTTTCCGCAAGACGTAAGTTCTGAGGAGTTGGAAGACATACATTTTCCGCTGGTCACGCTGGAGCACTGTAAAGCACATAGTGTCGTTCGGACATCGCAGATCGTTCTTCTTCGTTTCCGCCAGAAGCAAAAAAGTTCTGAAGAGCGCCGAACATACATTTTCCTCTGTGCGCGTGGATTAGTTTGGGAGAGCAGGCTTCGTCGAGACATTTGAGGCTTGCGTGACGTCAGTACTGCTGAAGTAAAAGTTTAGGATGGAGGTAAGTAACCTGAGGGAAAGTACTTGTGCATGGATTTACAGGACAGATCACCCACATACAAAGCGATCAGACTGACCGAGAGCGTGCCTAGAGAGAGAGAGGGAGAGAGAGAGGAGAGGGGGGGGGAGGAGAGGGCGGGCAGGCAGGCAGGCAAACAAGCAGACAAATAGATGAAAGGACAGTGTCACACGACGGGTCTCTGCATCCACATTCACATGCAAAGACAATCATGCGTCCCGTACGCAATCACACATCTGACTCTCCTTCTATCATTAAGCAGTTGAAAATAGAATTTAAAATTCTTCCCCAGGAAAAAACATGAAAATTATTTTTTCCTTTCTTTTTGTGCCTTGGTTTTTTTTTTTTTGGCGCGGGGGTTTTAATCTCTCATTTTTTTCCTCTTTGGCTAACACACACACACACACACACACACACACACACACACACACACACACACACACACACACACCACACACACATATATATATATATATATATATATATATATGGGAAGAATTATGAAATGATTTCGATTACGAGCAATAAACAATAATTGTTTATTGCTCTAAATTATTTAGAATGTTAGAATCGCGAAATAAAAGAAAAGCTTGTATTGAAAGTTATCAAAATTTGTTCACGCATCTCATGCTCACACTCGAATCAACAATGACTTTTTTTTTAACTTTCTCTTTTCTTTTTTTCTTTTCTTTCTTCTTGTCTGCTGCCTCCGCCAAATGTGCCAGGCAATCGACTGTTTCCCCAAGAGCTCCCCGGCCAATCCAGTGTCGCGTGAAATCTGGGAACGTGATATCTGGGAAGGCTTCCCAGATATCACAGGCTTTTTTGGGAACGTGTTCCCAAATGTACTGTGATATCTGGGAAGGCCCGTGATACCTCGGAACGTAGTCTTTTCAGAGTTCAGAAGGGCAGAAAGAAGACGAAGAAAGAATGAATTTTCGAGATAAGATAGGAAACAAATTATTTAGGTGCAATTGAGATCTTTGGCCTTCTTGTCATTTTATTTTTTTCGCACGCGTTCCCAGATTTACCGTGATATCTGGGAACGCGTTTCCAGATTTCACGATTGGAAGTTCAGGAAATCTGGGAACGCGTTCAGGAAATCTGGGAACGCGTTCCCAGATTTCGCGGTAAATCTGGGAATGCGTTCCCGGATATTACGGTTCCCAGATATTTATGCGACACCGGAACGAGCACCCTGTAAAGATGAACTTTAAATAAAAACGAAACACCTCTCTCTCTCTCTCTCTCTCTCTCTCGAACAAAACATCCCCCCCCCTCTCTCCTCTCTCTTCCTCTCTCCTCTCTCTCTCTCTCTCTCTCGCACGACATGGGGCGCACGACAGACAGACGGATGAAACGTGCAACAAATAAGTAGCCAAGGAACACAAATACAGGCAAATAATTCCTGTCATTTACAGTTCTTCCGAAGAATTAGCAACAAGACCTAACACAAATCAGACACAAAGGGTTTGGAACTGGAGTGGAGGGAGGGTTTACGTAATAAAGGTGAAACAATGATTTAAATTGGTCATTCGTTCAGAGCAGGAACCAAAGTCTTGTGCTGAATGAATCATGTGCTCAACCTCCAGATAACCAGACACTAGAGGGCTGGATAAGCAAAACTGAGAGAGTGGGATATAGCAAGGACGGAAGTGGGAGGGGATGGGGGAATTGTGATTGGTGTGTCTGCCGGATAGTGGGGGATCGAAGGAAGCTGAACGTCAAATCCAGCTTTACAGCATCACCGAAGTAAAACTCACAGAGTTAAAAAAAAAACAACACCCGTGAATATCGAAATAGTGTAGATTAGTTTTCTCCCTGTTTTCGCTTGTGTCTGTCTCCAGTTCTGTGTACCTGTCTGTCTGATTCATTCTCTCTCTCTCTCTCTCTCTCTCTCTCTCTCTCTCTCTCACTCCTCTCTCACTCTCTCTCTCTCTCTCTCTCACTCTCTCTCTGAGACCTCCTCAGACTGAGAGAGAGAGAGACCGAAGAAGAGAGAGAGAGAGAGAGAGAGAGAGAGAGAGTATGTGCGTGTCCCCATCCTATCTTTGCAGGCTGTTTCTGACATTCTTTCTGAATGAAGTTTGTCAGGAAGAAAAAAAAATGTTTCGAGGAGTTAAATCAAGCACCCATTCCCTTCAGAAACAGAAGACTTATGAATACGAGTTAATTCGAGCGCCTGTCTACTTAGGGGATGTATGTCCAGCGGTTGGCTGCTGGTGATTTGAAATTGGATTGGAATTCATGAAGAGAAGCAGTGCTTCAAAAAAAAAGATTCTTGCGATTTGATAGAACAGAAAGGCAATGGTGATGAAAGTGAAAACCACTATTCCCAAGATGACAACCATGCCATTTGTCTCAACGGGTGAGATTATGACGGCACAAAGGAAATTAAAGAAGCCTTTGAATGGGATGGCAGTGATGGTGATGGAATCATCTTGTGAGATGATCAGAAGTGCATGTGTACCGGATTCGTTCATGGGATTGTAGAACAAAGCTGTTTAATACTTTGTTCGATAGAGGCGTGCTCCCTGAAATGTGGACGAAACCAATTTGTTCTCCCATTATGTAGAGATAATGGTCCGCAGGATGATCGATTACTAAAAGACAGAAGTCTGCTTGCAGTTTTGTCGGTCATCCGTAATTGCGCATCGGCCCAGTGTCGGCTGCTACAATCCTCGACAGCGAGCTGATCACGGGTAAACAGATTTCGTCTTATGACGTGATCAATCGTCGAAATGTTGACAGAATATCACACACACACACACACACACACACACACACACACACACACACACACACGGCGCGCGCGCGCACACACCACACACCACACACACACACACACACACACACACACACACACACACACACACACACACAACACACACACACACACACACACACACACACACACACACACACACACACAACACACACCAACGGGGGGGGAGAGAGAGAGTGAGAGAGAGAGAGAGAGAGAGAGAGAGAGAGAGAGAGAGGAGAAGCTGTGTGCATTTGGAAAACTGTTGTGACTGTAATGATGGTGGATGTATACATTGCTTCGGCCTGGCTTACATTAGACCGATGTAGTACGTTCTGATGCTCCGGCATCTGGTCGTAGCTCGGAATGAGTTAAAAAAAAAATCAGAAATTTACATCCACTTTACATTTGCTTCTGTCCTTGAATAAATAGATTGTATTGCTGCCGTCTGTTCTGTTCACTCTGAAATAATGTCGCTGCTTGTGATTTTCAGAACAGACTTTCTGTGTGCCCACACGAATGGCATACAATCATATCATGAGATTCCAAAAACTGATTTCTCAACTTTCTACCACACAGACAATACAAATAAAAGTCGACACCATGATCAGAAATAAACATCATTAGGCTGACCGTACTAGCAAGAAAAAACTTTCCGAAAACAGTTGGATCGTCCATATCAAGGAAATGTAACTGTGACGTTACACACTGCCCTCGGTGTTGTCAGGACAAAAGATGCAGCACTTAAAATGATCACGGGCACTGCTGAGGAAGACAGCTTCCCTTGTCTGGATTCCAGACTGCCTCGTACAGGAAGACGGCGGCGGCCTGTGCTGACAGTTCTGACATGCTTCCAAAGGAGAACACTGCTGCTGACGACCATCAGGATAAAAGGTAGAACACAGCCTTCAGCCAAGTACATCCATGGCCAGACCGTGTTAAAGAACCATTTGTATGCTTCCGTGTTAGTGTCACAGCAGTAACAGTTCTCTACATCCCGATCGAATCCATAGAGAGTGTGACAGTGGATCAGAGTGATAACAACAATTAATGTTCCGGCAGCAGCACGTGACTTTGCCTTCGTCCACAAGGCATTGACACGATGTGGCCACAGGAGAGAAACTGCTCTTAACATGATCAGTGCCGCAAGCGTCCATGGAGACAAAACTGACGTCGTGATTACGACCAGTTTATTCGTTTTACACAGCCAGGAACTCTGGTCTTCTATTTTCAGCACATTAAACACAGTAGTGAGCCACATTGGTAGCGGCAGTGATATCAAATATAACTGGTCAGACCAAGCCAGAACTTGAAACAAAACACTCACACTTGATACAGGAAGACGATGCATGATCACAATGAGAATAAAATTTCCGAATATTCCAAACACTAGCATTATAGGCATACACCATTTCGAAATCAGTGCGGAGGTATGTATAAATGGTTCATACAAATCACGCCGTACATCTTCATTCCATTTCCATTCAGGAGTGGTTTCAGCCATATTAGTTTCAGTTCAAGAGATGTTGGAGTGTTTTATTTCACGGTGAAGACAGTCTTCCTATGTCACATTTGGCGGGGAGTGCACCAGGGCAGATAACAGGTCTGTACGGAGGTCGAGCTGCCAGCACTGAAACACATCATTAGAATTATGTGGAATGAGAAAAAGACACTGACCACGCAAAACAGAGAGACCAGAGCCAGAGAGAGAGCCAGAGAGAGAGAGACAGACAGACAGACAGAGACAGACAGGCAAGAGACAGAAGAGTGAGAGGAAGGGAGGGAGAAAGAGAGAGAGATAAGGGGGAAAGAGGAGAGGAGAGGGGAGAGGGGAGAGTGAGAGAGAGAGAGAGAGAGAGAGAGAGAGAGAGGAGATGAGAGAGCGAGAGAGAGACGAGAGAGAGAATAGAGAGAGAGAGAGAATAATTAAGAAAGTAGGATAGTACACGCACACACGGCGCGCGCGCGCGCGCGTGCGCGCGCACAGACAGACGCACACGCACATACGCACGCACACGCACGCACACAAACATTATCTCTTTGCATCTCTTTGTCTCTCCCTCTCTCTCTAACTTTCTCTCTCTGCTCGCTCTCTCCCTCCCTCCCGTACTCATCTCTCTTGCTCCTAGTAAATTAACAACTAAAAACGAGAGAGAGAGAGAGGAGAGAGAGAGAGATCGGAGAGGAGAGAGGACCGAGAGGAGAGAGAGAGAGAGAGAGAGACACCGAGATGTGTGTGATAGCGGTGTTTGAAGTGGTCTGGATATTTTTTTTCTTTCCTTCTGTCTTTGAGTTGTCCTAAATGGCACAGAAGCTGCAGGTTGTTTACTGTCTGTCCCAGCCATGATTGTTTATGTCCTGGGCGAGTGCCTTTTTGCTTCGTTGACTGCGGCATGTACTGAGTTTGGGGGATTTCGAGTGCTCTGAAATATGCCTTCACCTGTTCTAGTTTGTGTCTTGCCTGCAAGGAAGGAAGGTCTAGCAGGTATCACAGAGTTTCAGCTGATGTATATCTTTCGTGGTTTGCAAGATCAGTCTCATTGCTTTATTTTGAATACTTTCAAATTTAAGGAGATTGCTCTTGGACAGTGCTGTAAGCCCTTATGCATAATCAATCGCAATAGGAGCAAGTGCGTGATGAAGTCGGTAGAGATGGCGTTGTTCAGTGTCTTTAGGTCCCATTGCTTTCATGGTAGACAGGACCTCTTTGCATTTAAGAGTAATATTCTCAACATGTTTTCTAAAAGCAAGCATTCAGTTAAATCATATACCCAGACAGCGTAGGTTGTCAGTTCTTTTAATTGACATTCCATTGAAGGGCGGAGAAAGATGAAAAAAAATAAACAGAGAATTTCTGCAGTTTCATAAAACGAATCGTGAGAAAGCAGATGAAAAAGATAGTTGACAAAGAGGAGAAGGTACTGAAGATTCAATACTCACGGAAAAAGAGGTAACTGCATAATTATATGAAGAGCTGTGTAAATGTAGAGATCTGGAAGAATGTGAACTTGAGGATCTGGCAAAAAAAAAAAAAAAAAAATCAACACGTCAGAAGAAGCAGCTGTTTCACTGGGAAGTGACATAAATAACATGCAGTTTCTTGTGTATACAAACAAAAAAAAAATGAAGATCTATATAGACGGTATCATTGCCAGTTATTCCCTCCACACTGATATACTTATCGATTTTTGGTTTTGTTTTTGTAGTGTTTTTTTTTAAGTATATTGTTATCTTCAGAGCAATATAATTTTCAGAAAAGACTTTCTCTCTGTCCAAGTGAAAGAGGCTAAATCATATGATTCGATTCCAAAATTGAGTTCTCAACATTCTACCTGTTAGGAAATACAAATAAAAGTTGACAGCACTGTTAGATGCCAACAGGATGGAGCTGACCGCTTCAAAAACAGTGTATTTTCCGTTAAGAATCGGGTCGTCCATATCGATATATGCATATGTAACATTATATACAGTTCTCGGTGCTGTCAGGACAAGAAATGTGGCACTTAAAGAGATCAGGGTCATTGTCAATGAAGACACCTTCTCTTGTCTGGATTCCTGAGTGGTTTGTTGGAGAGAAAGACGGCTGTCAGGACTGACAGAAACTGACAAGTGTCCACAGTAGAACACTGTTGCTGATGACAATCAAGATGAAAGGTAAACAGGAGCGTAAAGTTAAGTCTACCCAAGACCAGACCATGTCGAAAAAACCACAGATATAATTCAGAAGCATGTTGATTACATTCATATTGGTCTTCGTCAAAATCAAATCCATAGAGGATGTGACAGTGGATCAGAGAGATAACGACGATCAATAAACCAGCAAGAGCTCGTGACTTTGTCTTCGTCCACACAGCACTGACACGATGTGGCCACAACACAGAAGCTGCTCTTTGCATGGTGAGTGCCACAAGCACCCATGGGGACAAAAACTCCTGTGGTGATTTCCATGAAATGGCACACTGCAAGGCCAGGAACCCTGGTCGCCAATATCCGGGACTTCGAATTCAATGTGGAGCCATACCATTAGTGGGTTTAGTATCAAATACAACTGGTCAGACCAAGCTAGAGCTTGAGCAAAACACTCAAATTGGATGTCGTAAGCCGATGCATGATCAGAATAATCATGCCATTTCCAAAGATTCCAAAGCACAGCACAATAGGTAACCCAACTTTCAAGATCATCTCTGCGGTAATTACAAATGGTCCGTATAATTCATCCCATACATCATCATCCCATTCCCATTCCGGACTGTACTCAGACATCCTGATTTTGCTCAGTGGTGTTGAAGGTTATCTGGTACCTCAGTTTACACCGAAGACTGCCTCCTCAATGTCCAATTTGCGAGGAGAGGGCAAGAAGGTGGATGATAGTCCAGTGTGCGATGAGGATCAAGCTGCCAGTTTTGGAAAATGTCATCGGACCTTCATCTTTTACAGCACGACTTTCTCTCGACACGGTGGCCATAAAATGTCTCACAATTTGCAAAACATGGAACAACTCACAAGCCAAAATGAGAGAGAGAGAGAGAGAGAGAGAGAGAGAGAGAGAGAGAGAGAGAGAGAGAGAGAGAGAGAGAGAGGGAGAGATTGAGGGAGAGAGAGAGAGAGAGGGGGGAGGAAATGTGTGGGGGAGGTGGTGATGAGGTTGGGAGTGGTGGGGTAGTGGTGGTGGTGATGATGGTGGTGGTGGTGGTGTTGGTGTGTGTGTGTGTGTGTGTGTGTGCGCTTGCTTGCTTGCTTGCTTGCTTGCTTGCTTGCTTGTGTGTGTACTTGAGAAAGAGGGATGCTTTCATTTGAAGGGCAACATCCACTTTAAAGGGGGCATTGCGCGTATACTTGATTCAAAATCTATTGACACAGCGTCAGATTGAAAGATGAAGCAGTTATTAAATGTGTAGTATGCACGATTATTGAAATTGATTTTTTGTTCAATTTGTGTATCAGTGAGCTTCATGAATACGCATTCTGGTCAACAATATGAAAAGGTGTTCATACCCAGCAGTTTCTTACTTGCGTCACAAACAAATATTCAGGGAAAAAACATTTTTCCCTTCTTTCATCGGTGGTCCTCATGTACAAGTTTTGTCACAAAACCCCAAGCGAAGTTTGTTCGTAGGTAAAAAAAATAAAGAAAATAGGACACAGAACAGAATATGAATTTATTTCGCTGTGTTGGCAATCGATTAATCGTTTTCACAACAAGAGCTTTAACAATAACCACAATATCACATCACAAACAAATGGGGATAAATCTTGCACCGAAACTGAAAATCAAGAACACGAAAACAGCGAGGGTATATAAACGCATAAAGAAAAATACTCAAAAGGGTGATTTTAGAAGAAAAGGGTGTCAAATACAGATGCAAAGTTTAGTCGAGCAGCTTAAACGGAAGATCGCATGATGCCAAGAGTGCATGCAGTTCTGTGGAGTGTGCTTTCCCTTTAGATCTGCGGTTATCAGTCGACCAGTCTGAGAAGGACATCTAGTTTGTCAGGAACGAAATGCTGATTGGTTCTTGAAGTTTGCCTTCCATATTTGTGATCATGGAGTGAAACCGAAAGAAAAACCCGTGCAAGTCAATCTGAAGCGGGCATGACAATAACAAGCAAGCGTTTGTCGAATGTCAGTTTTGTTTCCAGCCATCACAACTAGAAATATCGCCCGAAGAGACTGACTGACGGAAGGCCAGATCATTGTTATGCGAAGTTTATTTACAGGAAGAGGGTCGGGGAACTAGAAGCGGCCAGCCCTTGTTCCCATCAAAAATCCAAGCAAAACACCAACTTTGTGATTCAAATTACCGCCGCTTGTCGGCATATTCATTATCACGTGACCATGCCTTGAAGTGTCCAGTTCCATGTTCGAACCATCTTCGACACAGAAGTGGTCAAGGTTGAAAGAAAAAAATTAGAATAAAAGAGTACCACACACTGACGAAACAATCCTGACCATCTTTGCGTGTGAAAATCACCAGAACTTTTTGTTTGGGTATGACATTCTAAAACATTTTAATTTGGGAGCATGAATGAAAAGTTATAAATTTAAATGAAATCTTGAAACGACGACGACGACAACAACACAACAACAACAAAAGTGATAATAATAATGGTAATAATAATAACAATAATAATGATAACATAATGATAATAACAACAATAATAATAATGATAATAATGATGATGATGATGATGATGATGATGATGATGATGATGATGATAAGAATGCAACAACTACTGCTGCCACTACTGCTACCACTGCTATTACTACTACTACTACTGTTGCTGCTGCTGCTGTTAGTACTACTCCTGCTACCACTACTGCCGCTACTAGGACTACTACTGCTGCAGTTACTACTACTGCTGCTGCTAGAAGTTATTACTACTACCACCGCCACCACATTAGCACTGCAACAACTACTACTACTAATATTGTCACTTCCGCTGCTGCTGCTGCTTCTTGTACACCTGATAAAAGTAATAATCTAATTCAAGAAGAAAAAGCACCCAGTCAATAAATCAATTAATAGCTTATAGCAGTAAAGAAAAACCTGAATTAATGTGATTTGTCTTGCAAAGAGAAGACCCAATGGGTCAAAATGCGTAGTGTTTGTTTTGCACATTCGTTGGTCCTTTGATGGGGGCTCTGTTATTCCCCTTTCGTCTTTATTGTTCTGTCTTTTATTTTCTTTGAAACACAAGTAAAATACTGTATCTGAAGATCTTCCGACAAGTCATCTTGTAGGTCTGGTGAGATCAGCCCCAGCTATCGTATATAAGAGAGCACTGAGCAGTCTGTACACCCACGACTCATTCATCATCTGTCAGTCCGCGTCGCAGTGCATATGCCACCGACCCTCGGACTTACAGTCGCACTTGTTATGAGATAATGAGCACAACGGTCATCACCGATACACACGTTAGTCCGCGCGATGTGTTAGTTAATTTACAGCCCAGCTGAGGATGACCACAGTTTTAGGAGACCATTATCTCCTTGTCGACCTCTTGAAGCCTGTGGCGTTGCGCCATACTTGTGCCCAGTGTTTACCAGACTGAGCGTCCTGAATGTTCTCAGCTCAGTCCTGAAGACACCGAGCGATCCGATTCTTAAAGGTGCATTTCTGAATTAGTCTTGGAGCTTTCGGTCCTCAAGGTACGATCAGCAATCATGTTGGCGGTCTTTGAGGGGATATCTGACATTGTTCTACAGTAAACTAAAAGCACTTGAAAGCAACATGCATTGAACATTTGGTGTGATGGTCAATGGAATTATTTCCTTTAAAAAATAACCACCTTTCAGTTCGAAGATAAATATATCGGTTTGGTAGTATCCACAACAAATATGATTGTTGGTGGCTGTAACTTGTACAAGAACAAAGGAAATTATAAGTAGATAAAGAACAAGATTTTTATGTAGAAGAAAAATGTGAACCAGCATTTTGAAAAATCTGTTTCGCTCTGCAGTCCCCTCTTTTAACTGGAAATCCAGATTAGAAATTTATCAGGAACACCTCTACTCTATCCCCCTCCTGCCACCGATTCACTCCCCGTCTTTTTTCCTTTCACATCTCTCTCTCTCTCTCTCTCTCTCTCTCTCTCTCTGGCTGGCTATCTGTCAGCCTCTTTCTCTCTCCTTGTTCTTTACTCAGTCCCTTTAGATCTCTGTCTTTAGATCTCTGTCAGATCCTTTTACATTCCAATCGGTGTATCAATTTCCCTCACTGTCTGCCTGCTCGTGTGTTTTGGTTGAAAATATTTGTACGAAAGATAAATAAATGCCAGCATATAATCATTGATCTCTTTATTGACATTTAATTTCAGTGCTCCTCAGATTGTATTGTGAATTAGTAGTACTATAATAAGCATTCTTAGAGTCTCAACTCCTATAGAGCACACACACACACACACACACACACACACACACACACACACACACACACACACACACACACACATACAACAAACTTAATGCAAGCTTTGGCTTACTGAATAAAATTCTGTTCTGTTCTCTCTCTCTCTCTCTCTCTCCTCTCTCTCTCTCTCTCTCTCTCTCTCTCTCTCTCTCTCTCTCTCTCTCTCTCTCTCTCTGTGTGTGTGTGTGTGTGTGTGTGTGTGTGTGTGTGTGTGTGTGTGTGTGTGTGTGGTGTTTTTGCGTTCATTTTTGAGGAGATAATGTGTTTCTTCCATTTCATTTTCTTTTTACTTGAGACAATGTACGGCCACTGGCAACAAGATGAGAGAAACAAAAAGATAGAAACGCCTATAAGCACTTCCAGTTATTAACAGCATTTCAACAACAACAACAACAACAAACAACAACCGCACAAGAATGAAAGGACTCGTGATGAACAACAGAAAAATGCAGACA
>JADBJO010023823.1:0-22500 GCA_016801955.1 Conus betulinus | reverse complement strand
ATAAGAACTGGGAAAGAGAATTGTGACATTTCATGATAATCAGACACAACTGACATTGTACTTGTCTAGAGTACATCTCTGGACGATCTGGTCAATTCTTGTCTTATTTTGTTTTGTTCAAACCACAGAATTCAACAAACCAACTTACCTGCGATCACAATCACGCATACTACATGGAGAAATGGAGAAAGAATGAAGATAATCATGTGGAAAAAACAAAACGAAACCAAAAAAACTATAGTAGCAGAACACAGGATTGATTTTGAAGGACAGAATTTTCTTAAAGTGGTGATTCTTTCGAGGAAAAATGTTTTTTTTACCAATGCATAAATGGGAGAAAGTATGCCTAGCTATGCACATAATGAAGAGTCGACATGATAAAGACGTCCTGATCATATTTCTTGTAGGTCGTAGGCATTAATGGTCACTTTAGGTGGGAAGGAGGGTTGGTATGTGTGAAAATGTACTTGATACTCTTTTAATTCTGATTATTTCTTGCCCTGGTAACACCAGCTTTAGGCACCAACTCAAACACCCGGCCAACAGTTGACAGCATCAACTTGTGCTTTAAGCAACACACTGCGGAACATACTCAGATTCTGTCAATAAAGACTGCAATTTTTTTTTTTTTTTTTTTTGATTGAAAAAGAACAAAAAAAACCTTCAATACAAACTCCCCTCCCTGGGAATATACAACTACAGTACAATGTACCTTAGTTTTATACAACATGTGGAACTTGATCTTGTCCAACATGTGGAACAACTTGTAAGATGCACACTGGCTTCGTTCAACATAGACAGCATACCTTGGTCAGTACGAGAAAGGAGATGTACAGTATTCTTGATCTTATACAACATGTCTTGTTCAAGATGTGCAGCTCACTTTGATGTAGTACAATACTGTCATGCACAACATTAGACATGTCTCCTGTAAGTGTTCCCTGGGCTTGTACAGCAATCCTTGCCTCTGTATATGTTCAACATAGCACAGTATTGTATTCGGCACCACTGGACTTGTACAACACATACAGCATACCTTGGCCCCGTACAGCATATACATGCCTTGAAGTCCTACCTAGATAATGCATATCATTCCTTGACCTTGTGCAACATAGTTTGGTTTTGAACAACATACACAGGGGATGCCTTGTTAGTGCCCAGTATACTTTGGTTTCTGTCCACTACTCCTTGGCTTTGAACACCATACCCTGGCGTTAAACAACGCACACTGACTTTGAACAATGTTCCCTGCTCCTGTACAACACACCTTGGATTTGTTCAATATACCTTGATCTTGTACAACACACAGTTGCTTTGAACAACATACCTTGGTCTTGTACAACACACAGTTGCTTTGAACAATATACCTTGGTCTTGTACAACGCATCATAACTTTGTTCAATATACCTTGGTTCTGCACAACATACCTTAACGTTTGCTCAACATACCATGGCTCAACACACCTTGGCTTTGAGCAATATACCTTGGTCTTGTACAACACATCATAACTTTGTTCAATATACCTTGGTCTTGCACAACATACCTTAACGTTTGCTCAACATACCCATGGTCTTCTACAACACACCTTAGCTTTGAACAACACACCTTGGTTTTGTACAACACATCTTAACTTTGTTCAATGTACCTTAGTCTTGTACAACACACCTTGGCTTTGAACAATACACCTTGGTTGTTTACAACATCTTTAACTTTGTTCAATGTACCTTAGTCTTGTACAACATACCTTACGGTTTGTTCAACATACCCTGGTCTTGTACAACACATCTTGGCTTTGAACAACCAACCTGTGTCTTGTACAACACACTCTGGCTTTGAACAACATACCCTGGTCTTGTACAGCACATTCTGACTATGTCCAATGTACCTGGGTCTTGCACAACACATTTTGATGATGTCCAATGTACCTTGGTCTGGTACAACACATTTTGACTATGTCCAATGTACCTTGGTCTGGTACAACACATTTTGACTATGTCCAATGTACCTTGGTCTGGTACAACACATTTTGACTATGTCCAATGTACCTGGGTCTGGTACAACACGTTTTGACTATGTCCAACGTACACGGGTCTGGTACAACACATTTTGACTATGTCCAACGTACCTTGGTCTGGTACAACACATTCTGACTATGTCCAACATACCTTGGTCTGGTACAACACATTTTGACTATGTCCAATGTACCTTGATCTGGTACAACACATTCTGACTATGTCCAACATACCTTGGTCTTGTACAACACATTCTGGCTATGTCCAATGTACCTTGGTCTGGTACAACTCATTTTGACTATGTCCAACGTACCTTGGTCTGGTACAACTCATTTTGACTATGTCCAATGTACCTTGGTCTGGTACAACTCATTTTGACTATGTCCAACGTACCTTGGTCTTGTACAACACAACATGGTTCAGTGCAACATACCCTGGTCTTATGCAACACACACCTTGGTTTTGAACAACATACCTTGGTCTCGTAGAAAAGACCTAGGTTCAGCTTTGAACAACATGCGTTACTTTTGCACAATACGCTCTGACTATGTCAAACCCACACTGGTCTTGTACAACACATTCTGGACATGTCCAACCCACTTTGCTCTTTTTAACTACCCATCTCAGCTTCATCCCACCCACCTTGGTCTTGTACAGCATGTACAGCATGGCGGCGGTGGAGGTGAACATGAGCAGGATCTCCCAGAGCAGCACCTCCCTGAAGGACACCACCAGGGACTGGAACACCAGGTAGCACGTCAGCACCGACGTCAGCCCCAGGAGAAGAAAAACGGCGTCCTGCCATGGCCCTGCCTCCGCCACACCTGGTCGACCCAAGCGCGACCCCCCCAGGAGTGAAAGACAATGTGGTTGTGGTGTTTTTGAGTGGGTGGGTTGGGTTGGTTGGTTTGAGACAGAAACAGAACAGGGTTGTGATGAGCGCGATCACCAAGTATAATAAAATGTAAAAATGGATTACTGATATCATCGGAGTGCGAAGCGTGTGCACGCACACAAAAACAAAAGCATGCATGCATGTGTGTACGCACAGGCACACTGCTTAGTGCATGTAGAGTTGTCATCATATTACACTTCATACAGTTTACAACTACTACAATTTCTGATCATTCTCATCATCACCGTGGCTATTATAATCATTTGACCCATTGTGCATTTACATACACACACACACACACGCACACACACACACACACACACACACACACACACACACACACTCTCTCTCTTTCTCACACATACAAACTCACACAGACACTAGATCTCATATTCTTAACATACCAATGCAAAATGAAAACATCCGACATCATTATGACACCCACACATACGAAAAGAAAGAACATATGAAATATTGCCATCATTGTAACACACACACACATACAAAAATAAAGAACACTATGAAATATTGTCATCACTGTAACACACACACATATACAAAAAGAAAGAATCTATGAAATATTGCCATCACTGTAACACATACACACATACAAAACGAAAGAACCTATGAAATATTGCCATCATTGTAACACACACACATATACATAAATAAAGTTTCTATTATTATCCTTACTTCATTATCTCTCTCTCTCTCTCTCTCTCTCTCTCTCTCTCTCTCTCTCACACACACACACACACACCCATATACCTGATAAAAGAGCAGAAGGAAAGTAGGCATGAAGACAAACGCCATCACAGTGGCCACGGGCCCCAGCGACGCAAAGAGCAGAGAACTGGGAACCACCAACACCGGGGTCACCACGTCCAGGCGAACTTTGACCGCCCCCTTGCCTGTCAGTGACGGCACACGACACCGATCGGCCAGCGTCGTCAGCAGACGATCAACCGTCGTTGTTGGTACTCTTTGACATGTGAAAAGTCTGCGTGAAAAAAAAAAGGAAAAGAGAACCCTGTGTTTGATCTGTTTTTATTTTCCATTGATGTTCCATCTAAAACCTACCACCTGCTTATCAGTACTGCTACTCATCTCAAACTGATTCTTCTGGAGCAGACAGGTGTAGCCACGTTCAGATCTAAGAAAGCTGAAAAAATCCTTCTGGCAGGCAGATGTGTTGATAAACCAACCCAGAATAACGTTAGCTGCGAAGCGAGGCGGAAACCTAAACAAATTTTTTTTAAGTATTTAAATGACTCTGCCAAACAACGTGGACAAACGAATCACAAGCCAAAACACACTGTGCTGTTTTTGCACTGACATTCTATCTAAAGCCTACTACCTGCTTATCTTTACTGCTAATTATTTCTAATGGATTCTTTTGGAGTAGATAGGTGAAGCTATACTTATTGTGGTGTCGTGTAGTTTGTTTGTCCACGTTGTTCAGCAGAGACATTTGATTTAAACACTTTTTTAAAAATTTGGTTCAGAATAACGTCTACTGATTGGGATTAAACACTTGCTAGGCAACTGCAAAACCATTAAAGAAAAAAAATACATTGGTTAGAGACATCCCAAAAAACTATATCTCCATACTTTGGTGGTAAAAAATTGACTTTTCTCTAATTTCATTTTTACAAATACTGAAATCCCTCCTGAAAGCCTTACATGCTTTCTTGTGTTGTTCACGACAATAGTGAACTCCAGGTGCAAAGTGCGGAAAATGTATATTCTTTGTGTCTTCATATGTTACATGAGTTTCTTCCAGGAACACTATATCATATGATTTTTTTTAATAAACTGCCAGTCTTTGTATTTCTTTGTCTTTATACCATCAATGTTTCCTATAAAGCCATTAGTATTCCATGACAGGATACTTATTTTTCTCTCCCCCCATACTGTGTTTATATTATGTAACGTAGTTGCTAACTTACTAGCAGATTTATAAGTGGTACTTTTTCTTCATCACGTTTAATTACATCAAAATTTATACATTAATCGATCCTTTAAGTGTCACTGATTACAATCGTGTCCGTTAATATTATTTAGTTACTTATTTTAACGTGTATTTTTCCAATTCTATTATTGTTCGTTTCACTTTTGAACTTTTGGTGACAAATGTTATGTCCTTTTTCTTCTTTAGCGATTGTACCGCTAGTTTGGAAAGTCATTGTTGTGTTCATCGGCCGGTATTTTGAACTTTCGTTGTGGAGTGTAGTCGCCATCATCATACATTTCCCGTAATGTGTAATTACGATTTGCATAGTGCTTAGCATCTCGACCCTGTACAGAATTCTGATGATTTAGTGTAGCTCGTTTCTTCTTGGTGCTCTCTAGTCAAATCATCATTGTTCCATTGATCCAAGTTGTGTAATTGGGATGTGTTGATTCTCCTTCGTTGCCGTCCATTTCTGTTGTCTCGTTGATCACGTACATCCCTTGAATAATATGAATAATTTCCGTACCTTCTTTCATCCGTCCATCTCTGTTGATAGTAGTCTTCACTCTTTGTTTGATATCTGTTTCTTCCGTACAGGTCAATTTCTTCATCGTATTGTTGGCGTAGCATCTTCTCATACTTGCCAGTCAGTTTCATTAAATCATCGCCAACGCCAGTCTTCATTACCTCGATATCTGTCTTCGTTATTTTGTCTCCGTTTTTGTTGACGGATGTTTCTCCCTTGTAGATTTGGTATTCAAGGCTGCATTCCTGCAGGTACCTATCAACATGTCATTCTCCATGAGTCGTTCTTTCTTGCAAAAAAACTGGAAGATATCTTCTTCTATATGTCAAAAAGAGGGCTTGTCGAAACAAGATCGTGGTGTAAACAGCACACAGCAGGGACACAGAAACACAAACGGAAGACTTGATGGTCAGAAAATCTTACAGACATCTACAACAGCACAGAGCTCTGGGATTCCCAAAATTGCTCAATTTAATCCAACGAAAAAACTTGCAAATGAATTCAATACTGTTCCAAAAGACAAAAAAATTATAAAATCCAACAAGCCTACTTCTCCCGATAATGGCATAAAACAATTTTGAAGATGGAAAAATCAGAAGAAAAAGAAAATACTCATGTGGTTTGAGGATAGTGGGGATGACAGTAGTGGGTCAGAAAGCTCAGATGTTGAGACTGAGAACGGCAGTGACTCACACTGGTGGAAGATGATGTTTCCCAGTGAACAAAAAACAGAAACTGGCAACTCTCTGCTTCTATCAGTAACTATCTTGCATGACTCTGTTCTTAGAGGAGTTGACCCAGAAAGACTTGGTCATTCATACGGATTCAACGTCGACATGATAGCAGCACCACAGCAGAAAGTTGCAAGATAACATTCGACAAAACTTCCAATCCTCCAGACGTGGTATTAGTACACATCGGAGTGAATGACTTAAAGGATGGTGAGCCTCAAACAGCAAGCAACAAGCTAGCAAGTGCAGCGATGGAACTGCGTGCAAAAGTAAAACCTACTACCCATAAGGCCTTGAAGAATCGCGACGAATTCGTGCAAAAAAGGGTCGATCTATTCAATGCTCTGCTGGTGACAGAACTGCATGATTTGGAAAACACATCATTCATTGGACACGACCACATCTATCCGCAATACCATCTCAAAGACAACTTCCACCCAAACCGAAAAGGAAGCAGTATCATTGCGGCTAGCCTTGGAGGCCACTTAGACAATATTCTGTGGGGAAAACCATCAAGAAAGAAAAAATTGAAGAACAGAAGTCGCGTGACTCGCAAAGAAATAATAAAGCCTCTACAGGTGAGTGAACGAATGAAAAATCAACTTGAACCACCTAAAAACAGATTTGGGAAGCTGCAAAGAAATGAAGAAGATGAACATGTACATGAACGACCATGCCGACAATGCAGTAGAGATGCATTGCAATCTCAGCATAACTCAAGATGAAGAAGGCAATCATGTGCATGAAAGAACACTGCGGCAAAATGATAAAGACTTCTGCCATAAACCCAGCTCTAGTCATCACAATGAATTAGAATGCGTCGGAATGAAGACGACAAAACATCAAAGACATAAAGCAGAGACCAAACGTGAAAGAAACCACCACAACGAAACAATTATGAGATTGTACACTCAAGAGAAAGAAGACAAGAACAAAACAATGAAGATTACTCATACAAAGGAAAACTGCTGCAACAAGGCAAAGAACAAAAACGTGGATGGGAACAACAATGGAAACAACATTGAGAGAGAGAGAGAGAGAGAGAGAGAGAGAGAGAGAGAGAGAGAAAACGGACAGAGAGACATAGACAGACACAGAGAGAGAGACAAACAGACAGAGACAGACGGACAGTCAGACAGACAAAGAAACAGACAGGCAGAGACAGAGAGACGGACCAACAGGCAGGCTGGCAGGCAGACCGGTAGGCAGGCAGGCAGGCAGGCAGGCAGCAGCAGACAAGACAGACACAGAGACAGAGACAGAGACAGAGAGAGTGTTGCTTCTAACCCAGCCGACCGTAAAGGGCCACAATATCAGGGCTGTCATGAGCAAGACAACAACCGGACGCCGCCAGCAAACTCACAGCAGAATGTCCTGCAACTGAGACAAAACGATCATCAGCTGTTTCTCACGGCTCTTCCTCCGCTGTTCCAGAATGACGTTGACGGTGTACAGGAACGGGTTGAGGGCCGAGTTGAGCGGCAGCACCAAGACGGCCATGATGACGTTGACTTCCCCCGGAACGTCCACGCCTCTGACCGCCGCCATCCCCAGGACGCCGATGGGAAACCAGCAGGCGAAGTCCGACACGGCCACGGTGATCAGCCGCCGAGCGAGGACCTGTCCGTGGACTTCCTGCCGATGGTGCCGGAGCCGGTCAACGTGTTGGAGGTGACCGACCAGTAGATGAACACCTGCCCCGAAGCTATGAACAGGAAGAGGACGAAGTTGAGGGCGATCCAGATACCGAAGGAGTAATGCTGTCCCGGGAACTCCGTCCTGGTGATGGGCAACGGGATGCAGATGCCGGTCTGGCTGTAGAACTGCCAGTGTGACGTCAAAGGGGTCAGAGGCGTGGCGGCCAGCACGAGTCCCGCCCACCAGGCGGCGCTGCTGGCTAGATGTGCTGACGTCGGCGTGAAGTGGAACTGGCTGAAGGGAAAGCGCAGCACCAGGAAGCGATCCACGGTGATGAAGCAGATCTGAAAGACGGACACCTCAGAGGACAGGAGAGACAGGAACCCGGCCACCCTGCAGGTGGTGCCGTGTCTCCAGGAGTAGTCGTTCCACAGGTAGATGTCTTTGTACCTGTAGTCAGCCAGTCCGATCACCATCAGGTACACCCCCATCAAGAAATCAGACACACACAGATGCAGGACAAAGACGCCGAATCCGAACCGCCGCGTTCCTTTGTCGAAGACGGTGCGGTACAGGAAACTGGTGAGGTTTCCCACCAACGCCAGTATGGCTAGCAGAGCCAGGATAACCCGGTGGAGGTGACTCTGCATCAAATCCTGACAGGACGACACGGCGGCGTCTTTCGGAACCCGACACACCACTTGGGCTGAACTCCTCGGGAAGAAGCGCTGGGCAACACAGTTTATAATTGCTGGCTGTCACAGACCGAAGTTTGAGAAGATTGTGGAACAGCTGTGGAGGAAAGGTGATTACCGGACAGCCTGAGAGATCCACAGAGCGCAACGATCGTAGAACCCGGAAACCCGAGCCGTGCACGTGACGCACTCCGCTGCCCGACAGGTTGAGCTGGTCCAGACGAGTCAGTGTGTGCAAAGGATCCACGTTCACTGCGTCCAGGCTCACACGGGACAGGTCCAACACGCGAAGTTTGGTGTACGTGGACAGACCAGAGAGACCGTCTTGAAGGTCAAGTGGGTTTCCCGCCAAAACAAGCACTTGCAGAGATCTGAGGGTACTGAAGTCACCAGGTAGAAGACAGGTGATGAGATTATCGCTGAGGTCCAGACTGATCAAGTTAGGCAGAGCAGGTGCTTGAACGAGATAGAAAAACAAGACGCCAAACTGACGTGGACCAGCATGGTGATGTTAATCAAGTCCATCAACGTCATGTTGCTCCTGTCCGCGTTTCAAGAAGCGAAGTTCTGGATGGTCACTGACAGTGACAGACCGGTTACAGTAAAACGCCAACCCGAAGCACCTACATTCAGGTGGACAGGTGAAGTGACACAACAGCTCATCATCATTCTGAGGGCACTGGCCATACTTGTCATCACACACGTGCTCGGCAGACACGCACACGCGGGGACTGGCGACAGCGATAGTAGCCAGGACACTGGTACGTCTGGCAGTCTGCTTCATCCTCACGCCCCGGGCAGTCGTGGATGGCGTTACACATCGCAGATAGACGGGCAGACACAGGGTCATGTCGGAAGTAGGACACAGGAAGTGAGACCCGGGGCACGACTCTGCTGACCTTAAGACGTCAGTGATGAGTGTGTGTCGTTGTTCCCTTGACAAGAACACGATCATTGAACGGTAAACACCACCACGCTTCAACTCCAGCCAGTCCAGGTCTTGTTTACACCCCTTTTCGTCGTTTGCAGACACACACTGCACCATGTTGTCGCATCTCTGGCTGAGCTGCAGGCACTGTCAATCAATGAGTGAAGGCATATAACTGAGGAATGGGTTTTTTGGGGGTTGAACTGCTGTTTTGGCTTCTTTTTTTTCTTCTCTGGGTTGTATATTGCTGACAAAAAGCTACTATCATGACAGTGTTTGCATATCTATGAGCTCGCGCGCACAAGCGCGCACGCGCGCACGCGCACACACACACACACACACACACACACACACACACACGCACGCACACACACACACGCACACACACACACACACACACACACACACACACACACACATACACACACACACACGCACATGCACACACAGAGAGGGAGACAGACAGACATTCAGACAGACAAAAGCAGAACACGGATGATACCTGATCAGACTAAATCTTGTATTCATGCACCGTATCCTCTTTTTTTTTTTTTTTTTTTTTTTTTATACTCTATTGTTTTTAGAGCAAATGCTTCATGCTCTATATGAGACGAACAGAAAATTTCTATACAAAAAATCCATGTCCTGAAAATATTCGTCGCTAAGAACTTTCGTCAGTAGAATTTGGAGGTTATTTCTTAGGTGCCAGCGTTGTACGGACGCGAAGACGTAAAGGAATGTTCTCTTTCTTCATGTAGCAGAAGGAACAGACTACGCTTCCAAAGACATTTCCTGTAGGCAACAGGACTAAGACGGAGAGAATATTTAAACCCTGACAGCTTCGCATGTGAGCATTCCATGAACAGTGACCGTGTCACCGTCTGCTCATGGAAAGGTGTCCAGCTCTAGGCCAGGGGTCATCTCAGCATCAACAGACCCTATTCCAGACGACACAAAGTAAGCGAAAATAACACTTGTCTCTCCATCGCAAACAGAGTAACCCTTTTTCAATGTGTGGGTCAAACAAATACGTGTAAAGAGCCAACTATTTTATTTGAAGAATTCAGGATCACGATCGGGATATTGACTAGTCTGCATTCCTGACGCAGTTTCACGCCCATGTTTTGGCATTTTCTTTCTCTCTGTCTCTGTCTGTCTCTTTCTGTCCTCTCCTCTCTCTCTCTCCCCCCACCCACCCCACCCCCTTTCTCTCTCTCTCTCTCTCTCTCTCTCTCTCTCCCTCCACCTCTCTCTCTCTCTCTCTCTCTCTCTCTCTCTCTGTGTGTGAACTGACAGAGAAACCACAAAATATGCTGGTTTACTCATTTTGTTTGTTTGTTTGTTGTCTCCTTCTTCCGTTCTTCTCTCTCTTTTTCTTTTTTCTTTCTTTCTTCGTTCATTTCTTCCTTCCTTATTGCTTCAGGCACACTTACCTGGCGGTCTCCACAGTCAAAGGTAGTGTGGGGAGGGCACGGGGGGTACACACAAAACTCCTCGTCGCTCTGATCGCTGCAGTCCGCACGATGGTCACACACCAACATGTAAGGCACCTCCTGCATCCGATTGCCACACAGAAAGGAGGGCGGCGGAGGAGAAGGATCACGATCAGTGGAGCATGAAGATTGCCCCCTAGGCTCTCGTCCAACCAAACACTCGCTCTGCAGGTCACAAGCTAGGAACTCGTGAACCACGTGACCTGCCGAGCAACTGGTGACGGACACAGGATATTGTTTTTCGAGCTGTAGCAAGCGTGACACCAGGCCCCGGTCTGGCATCGACGGTTCCAAACTTCGAGTCAAATTCACATAAGAACTGGTGACGAAAAGTGGTATCATCACATTCCTCATAGTAGATGCCAGAACTGTATACAAAACTCCATGTGAAGAAATAGCAGTTCGAAGAGAAGGCTTCGGGTGTATTTTCAATTCGGTAAGTATTGTATGCGACAGTGTCATCTACCCAGTGAAGCAACGTTCTATACCTAAACAATTTGAAGTACAAGATAACGTGAAGGCAATGGAAGGGGAGAAAACTGACAGACCGACCAACAGGCAGGCACAATAATAACTACGTTTGTGGTGGTGTGTGTGTGTGTGGGGGGGGGGGGGGGGGGGGGGGGGGGGGGGAGGACGCCCAAACCCCATTTTAAAGGGTTTATGTGCTTTGGGTTACAAAAACAAAGTGCATATATACCTGACATGTAAATTACAGTAATATACACAAACCCGCGCGCACACGCATACACACACAGGAAAATATAGATAGATAGATAGATAGATAGATAGATAGATAGATAGATAGATAGATAGATAGATAGACAGATAGACTGATAGATTGACTGATAGACAGACACATAGAAAAAGATAGATAGATAGACAGGTAGGTAAGTAGGTCGGTAGGTCGGTAGGTACATAGGTAATCAGGTAGGTAAGTAGATAGATTGACAGATAGACGGACAGACAGACAGATAGATAGATAAAAGAGAGAGGGAGAGAAACAGACAGATACAGACATACAGAGACAGGCAAACAGAGACAGACACAGAGAGAGAAAGAGTAATCTCGACGTAAAAAAAAAAAAAAAAAACACACAAAATGAAATCCTACATTTTGGGAGCACGCCAAGTCCTCAACCCGATGTGAATCTTCCCGGACCCTTTCAGCGCCAGCACCTCGCGCACCACCTTCCACTCACTGGGCGAGTTCAGGCTGACCAGTGCCCCGCCCCTCCTCAGACACTCCCCCAAGGCCTCGGTCCACGGCAGCTTCTCCGTCATCAGCTGATAGCACTTCCCGGCCAGCCACCACTGGAAGGTCCCACACATCGTGGAGTTGACGTACCAGCACGCCTCTTCGTCCTCCCCACCCACACAGTCCCACTCGGCATTACATGGGAAATACCTGCCGTAGTCCCGCTGGAAACCCGACACCGTGCAGTTCCACTGGCACCTGCCGCCCCCCGCTCGCTTCAGGCGCCAGACTCGCATGACTCGCATGAAGAACTCGATGTTGAAACCCGAAGAGCAGTTGTGACGTGCCCCGCTGATGAAGCGGAGGTGGACATCCTCGCTGAAGTATTGGGCGAAAGGTGTGTGGGTGCTGAACTTGTCGAAGAAGTGTTGTTCTGTTCGTCCCCCCACGTACACCGACAAGGAATCGATTGTATGGGCGGTAAGGATAGGCTGAGCCATTTCAGAATGAGGAGGTGGTCAGAGGGGACGGTCAGAGAGGCCCAGCTATCCACAGCGGGTGGGTAAGGGGTACATCCATCCCACAGAGGAGACTGAATGAACCCTGTCCCGTTTTGTGTGAAAAAGAAAATAGAAATCAAAAGTGTGTGCGTTCAACTCGATTAGAATTGTCGCAATATGACATGAGTAATACAGGTTATTCACGCTCAGTTTGACATGTCCTTTTTTTTTAGAGAGAGAGACAGACAGACAGATGGACAGACAGATAGACTGACAGAGACGGTGAGAGAGACAGAGACAGACAGAGACAGAGACAGAGACAAACAGAAACAGAGGGAATGAAATAATTTCCGACAGAGGTTGAGATTGAAATCGTAACAACAAGGTTCCAATGCAGAGCCCTGGAAAACGCTACCCACAAGGGGACTTTGGGCAGACATGCAACCATCGATGACACAACTAGTGATGGATGACACAAACCAGTCAAGAACTGGCCCTGAAAGCCAAAAGTCACTTTCAACCTCTTCAAAAGGATGGGATGATCCAGCGCGTTGAATGCTGCACTGAGTTCAAGGAAAGCAATCATGGAGATGAATATTTCATCGGCATTCGCCAGCAGAATGTCCTGAACATTCAGGACAGCAGTCTGTGTGCTGTGATCCTTCTTACAGTAGACTGGCTAATTTCGAAAAGACGGTAATCTGATAAATGTCTCTGTAAACGTCTCAACACGATCTTCTCTAGGTACCTTTGAAACTTATGGTAGATTCGACACAGGCCTAAAATTGTATTAGCTCAGTACAGTTACAGTCACGTTTTTTCGATATTGGTGTGACAACAATTCGTAACTGGTAATCAATCTTAATTAAATAAGTCCCACATGATCAAAAGCTGCAAGATTACCATTGACAGGTGTTTTAATGGTTTGTGAATAAATGCAAAATGAATGGATGAGTGTGCGTGCATGACAGAGAGAGAGAGAGAGAGAGAGAGAGAGAGAGAGAGAGAGAGAGAGAGAGAGAGAGAGAGAGAGAGAGAGAGAGAGAGAGAGAGAGAGAGAGGGGGGGGGGTGGAAGGAGAGAGAAACACGCACCTGTTTTGTTTGAGGTGAACAAAAGCTTCACTTCAGGTCGAACAGACTTAGGAACAATGTCAAAAGTAAAATCCAGTACCAAGTTGCCTCGGCACCAGTCATATCTTTTCAAGGCAAAGAACACATGATTGGTGTTGCTGAACACGATACGAGGACAGTTGGCATTCATAACCATCCAGAACACTTCATCACTATCTCGTGCACAACAGTCTTTTACCTCCAAAATAAAACGACTGATCGTCGTTGCCTGGCTTGAAAGCGAAAAATCATACCAGGTAAGGTGGAGATGTAAATGTTACAGTGACTGGAATGCTCCCTGTAAGGTCCCATAAAAGCACGCGCGTAATCCACCCTCCCGTTCACCGCTTTGAAGCGAAGCTCGTGAGATCCATTCAGACAGTGATCGATATCGGTTTGTCCAAGTCTAACATATCCATATTCTGAGCCATTGACCGGAAGTGAGGTTGGTGTGGCGGTGACGGTGAACTTCGTTAAGAAAGAGTCACTAGAATGGATAGATGTGGTGTAGACGTGGTACATGTTGTCTCCGGTAACGTTGTGTGGAAGAGAGGAGTGAGGGCATGATGGGTTATTTTTTTCCTGGGACTGACGGGTCAGATTCTCTGGTCCACTAACAGTGGACGCGTTGTTGACCAGATGGGACATTTTCCGGCCAACACTAGATTCGAAAGTTGTTTGTTCTGCTTGTAAAAATGAGAGCAACCTATGACGTGAGAGTATCATGAAAAACATCTCAGCTAAACTTTTCACAAGACGTTTCACGCGCGCGCGCGTGCGTGCACACACACACACACACACACACACACACACACACACACACACACACACACACACACGCGCACACCATACACACATACACACACTCAACGCACGCACGCACGCACCACACACGTGCGCACGTGCACACACACACACACACACACACACACACACACACACACATATGAACTCACGCATCCGCCTTCCCCTTCCCCATTCCTACACACACATATTAGAACAACGTTGCGTTCACGCCAAATCAAAATTCGCGTAATACTTCGACGGAAAAAAAAAAGAAACCAGCACTGTTGCCATTCGTATATGTGCGTGTGTACGTGCGTCCGTGTGCGTTTTAGAGTGAGCGTGCATGCGTGTGTGAGCGTGTGCGTGTGTGTGTGTGTGTGTGTGTGTGTGTGTGTGTGTAAACAGTATCTTACATCATCAGATCGGTCATGAATTCTACACAAAAGAGTACGAATAGAATGAATGGAGGAATGGAGGGAGGGAAGGGGGGGGGGGGGGGGGGGGGGGGGGGGGGGGGGAGGGGGAGGGGGGGGGAGGGGGAGGGGGGGGGGGTAAACGTCAGAGTCTCTCTCAGTCATGTCTTGGGGTTATGAAGATGCGTGAACCAGCGAGTCATCAGAATATCGCCAGTTCATCTAAATCATTGATTAATTGATCTATTCATCGACCTATTGATTTGTTGGTTTGGTTGATTAATTGGTTGGTTTGATTGATTCATTGATTAATATCACTCTAATGACGAAATTACCACAAACCTTTACACTGAAAACGATCGCAATGAAGTCACAGGACCGAACTGATGGCAAAATACAGAGCAATGTATCTTCATGGAATATTAAAAGTGACTGGTTTGCACTGTACTTTCACCTCTAGAAAGGCGATCCCAGATGAAAGCACGAACCTTTCTCGCTACAACAAGAGGGAATGATGAGTGTGACCCCCATCTGGCACTGTACTTTCACCTCTAGAAAGGCGATCTCAGACGAAAGCACGAATCTTTCTCGCTAGAACAAGAGGGAATGATGAGTGACCCCCATCTGACACTGCTGAAGTGCCATGGCTGAGCAAGTTTCAAAGCGAGGAGACTGCAAGCGGAAATTGAAACAAACTTTAAAAAAATATTCTTTTATTCCTACGGACAAAAGGGACAGACAAATTACGAGACAAAACACGACGCGTTTCGACTTCTTTGGTCTTCAGCAGGCAACACAAACAATATTTAGGACAATGACTTTTGCGCTCGGTGTGAGAAGATAAATGATTGCTCCTGTGTTGTTTTCATTGTCCTGAATGTTGTTTGTCTTGCCTGAAGAAGACCAAAGAGGTCGAAACGCGTCTGTGTTTTGTCTTGTGATTTGTTTGTCTTTTTTTGGCGCGGAATAATACAATGTTTTTCTTTATGGGTGAGTAAGTCCACTAAATGCCAAGTATATTTTCAGATATTCATTTAAGCACAGCAGCGGGAATATGTACAAATTTGACTTACAACTAGACCACACACCCACGCACGTTAACATCAATTTACGCGTATCGGATACATATTGTGTGCCAATTAGAGTCATTGTCTCTGTCATCAGACCTTCTGAATCTAGTTTTAAAAGGATTTAAAGTAACCCCGCCGTTTAACATGGACAGACAAATTACAAGACAAAACACGACGTGTATCGACTTCTTAGGTCTTCTTGTTCAGGCAAGATAAACAACATTCAGGACAATGCAAACGGAGAACAAGCAATCACTCATCTTCTCAAATCGGCGCTAGATGGGCGTTGAAAGTAGCTTAGGTCAATGCTGAGTAGAACTGACGGGGGAGGTGGGAACTAATTCTATGTCTAGGATTCGAACCAGGAGTTCTCATTTTCACGTCAGCGACTTTGCACTCTGCAAAGCACTCGTCTTCTTGCCTTTGATATTATGAACATACTTAAAGATATCACTTGACACAGACATCACAGCAATCTAACACAAAATACTCGCATGTCAGATCAAACATATGGACCAATGTACACGGAACCGATGGAAAACTAAATGCAACAGAAATCCACAAGGGGTTTTCTTTTTTTTTCTTCTTAAACTGGAGACAGACATGTTCCTGTCGTGGGAAAATTGTAGCAAGTCACGATGAAAAAGATAATGATGTGTTCACTGTTTTCCTCATGTCAACTGTTCTCTTTGAATGAAGTACATCAGTCCTGCTGCTTATGCACACTCTTGTGGTTTGTGTGCTGTTGACCGGCTCTCTGCCGTGCCAGGATGGTCAGCAACAGTTGTTCAGACCGCTTCTTCCTGTGCTCCAGAACAACGTTGACCGCATAGAGCAGAGCAGCGGGCTGAGAGCTGGGCTGACCGACAGACCCAGGACAGTCACAATGACCTGTACATCACTTGGAACGCTACTGTTCCTCACTGCCGACATCCACAACGTTCCCACCAGAAACCTGCACGCCGTGGCCGACACCACTACGGCGAGGAGTCTCCTGGTGACCAGCAGCTCCAGGGTTCTTCTGCTGGAATCTGTCGCTATGATCAACGTCCGGTTCAGAGTCCAGCCGACCAAGCCTTGAGCTGCGACCACGACGGGACACAGACTGAAATGGAAGAGAAGCAGAAGAACAAAGGAATGAGATGGATGGTGACGAATGTGGTTCAGGTCTAAAGAATGGGCGCTGTGGTCTTTCCCTGGAGTGGGAAACAGGCAGGCACAAGGCAGTGTGACCGTAGAAACTCCAGCGCGGTGTTTCAAAGGACAGGGGAAGTGCGGCCAAAAGAAGGCCCAGTGATCCATATCACCAAACTGACCAGGTGAGCTGATTTGGGGACAAAGCAGAAGCGGTTCAGGGACTCACACACCACCAACGCTCTGTCCAGAGTTATCACACAGATCAGGAAGAAAAGACACCTGAGCTGACAGAACAAACACCATTCCGGTAGACGTGCACGTGACACTGGATCTCCCACAGGACGTCTTTCCACAAGTACGTACCCTGAAACACTCTATCCGCTACTGTTATGATCATCAAATACATGCCTCGTAAAATGTCAGACACACCCAAGTGCAGCAGAAACACCCCACAGCCAAATGACTGGAAGTGTTTCCGAATGATAACCCAGTAAAATAAGGCTGAAAGATTGCCGCTCAGAGTGATAACGGCAAGCAGGGCTACAGAAATTCTGAGTACTTGACTCTGAAGCAGATGGTCGCAGGAAGACACAGGGTCAGACTGAGACTTACACCCATGTGGGTTAAAACTGTTTGGGGAGCACAACTGGGCAGCACAGTTTGTGGTTCGAGGATGTCACCGATTCCAGTTCTGATGACTGGTAGAAAATATCTGGAGGAAACTGCTGGAGGGGGCACTGCCAGAGGTCTAAAGAGCGAACAGATTTCAGTGGCTGGAATCCTCCATCAACAAACGTGGTTCAGCCCGGTGTTGGACAGGTTTAAGGTCTGAAGATGAACCAGATTCCTTAACTTACTGGCATTCAATTGACTGATCTGAATTTCTGACAAATCTAACACTATCAGATTTTCAAGCTGAACTATAGATGGCACGCTGGAATGAAACTGAAGAGGGTTATCAGCTAAGATAAGAATTTCTACACTTTTCATCTTTTCCAAGTCGTCAGCATGAAGGTGGTGTAGGCGATTTTGACTCAAGTCGAGACTTTTAAGGTTTGGAAGCTCTGGTGCTTGAACATGAAGCAAAAAACAATTGGATAAACTCACATGAATTAACATGGTGTTGAGCACCAAGTCCGTCAAGTTCATGTTCGTTCCATCAGCGTTTAAGAACCGGAGTTCCGGATGGTCAGCGGCAGCAAAAAACTCTGGCTGCAGTAAAACGCCATCCCGAAGCATCTGCAAGCAGGTGGACAGGCGAAGTGACACAAGAGCTCATCGTCATTCTGAGGGCACTGGCCATACCTGTCGTCACACATGTGCTCGGCGTGCAGGCACACACGCAGCGGTAGTAACCAGGACACTCGTACGTCTCACAGTCTGCTTCATCTTCATGTTCTGGCAGTCGTACACTTTGTTACACCTCAGGTAGACCGGCAGACAGTAGTAACCGGGAGAGAGACACTGGAAGTGAGTTGAGAGGGACAGGATGTGTTGTGCTCAGCTGTGCGGAGAGGACTGATCACAAGCAGTCCCTTGGAATCCATGTCGACGATGGCTGGCAGAGGGGCAGTCCCTTCATGCCGTGTACGATATCGTGTATGTTGACGCCCCATCGAATCTATCTTAGTACTGTTCAGAAAAACTCCCCATTTCTTTCCAACACCCCACTATCCAGTTAGCTAATTGGTGTTAAAATCTGTGCATATTCTGATAATATGGTCCCCCAGGAATATTAAAATTTGCTTTTTTTTTTTGCTGTCCCAATTAGCAACGCACCCAACGCCGTTTCCGACACCCCAACAGATTCTGTCTATCGCATGAGCACAGGGAACAGTCATGTCAAGTCGAAGAGGCTCTGCCGGAGGAGACACTCAGTACATTTGTGAAATCGTCAGTGGTTTTTCAGTGGCGCCTGTTCTTTCCAACATATGCAGGACACCATCTACTTATAGCTAATGACGAATATTCTGCTTAGTCGCGGATCTTAAGATGAGCTCTGCACTTAACAATAAGCAAAAATTCCGTTCAGCGACAGCCCCCATGGACTCGCCCTCCGGTGAACACGGAACCAAAAGCGAAAACATTTGCTTCCTGGAGCAGGGCGTGAAGGGCACAGAATGTGCAGTCACAGAACTTGAGGATTTTTTTTTTTTTTTATGCTGATCGATGACAATGGTTGATTAAGATGATGCTTCGTTCCTCGCTGAGGTAAAGACAGGGCTGTACTCTACCTTTAATTTTCATAACTTATCCCGGCGTCAACCAGGCTAGTTCACAGGACCTGCAGTGTGGTCAAGAATGAGCAACACTCTCAGAAAACGATTCTTTAAGTACTTCAAAATCGACGGTATGGTCCCAGTCTTCCCAACTGAGCCGCAGAAACCTCAACTCACAAACAGGGTTGTGTCGGGGCAAAAAACCCACATGAATTCTGATGGTGGGAAGATTCTTCCAGCTGTTCGTTTTTTTAGTTCCCATCCGACGACGGAAACACTAGCAATATGGTATTTCACAATGTGCAGTTTTGTGGATTTTCACATTTTTCCATTACGAGTAACCAGGTTGCCTCACATTTTCCTCTCTATATAGGATTTCTTTTCATCTTAACTTTGATGATGTAACCTGTCCAGAGTTTTGAGCGAAGTTTCGCTTACTTCAGGTCTGACAATTAAGAGCATGCTTGCGCTTTTTTTTCGTTTTTTCGGAGATGGTTTTTTGTCCGGGTCAACTCACAGGTAGAATCGAATCCTGACATTTTTAGTTCCCATCGCAGAAACACTGCAATATGTTTTGGGTCCTGTGGCACTTTTCGCGAAAGTCCAGCCTCCATTTTCCCCTCTCGAATTTCTTTCATCTTCTCTCTACCGTAACTGTAGCGTTTTCGCGAAGTTTCGCTGCATTGACACGTTTTGGTTTTTTTTCGTTGAGATTCTCGTGTCAAACTCACCTCACCCCGGTTTGTGACATTTCTTGGTTGGGTCCCTGGGCTAGGGGTTTTTGGTGGTGCCTCGAGACGGAAGCTCTCTTCTCTGCTGACCAGGGGGGGGCGGGTTAAGCTACATCGCTGTTTTGATTTCTGTGGTCTCACACGACCATTCTTGTTCCTCAACGGGAGAGTAGGGAGGGTGCGCGACCTGGAGAGCTTGGAGACGCCAGGGGTGTTCTTTTTCCTCAACGGGAGCGTAGCACACGGCTAGCCACACGGTAGCTTTTCACAAGACTGTTGGTAAGTGACGTTTTTGTTCCTTGACATAGGCTTCTTCGCGTACTTTTCCCACGGTACGTTAGTGTAAATTAATCACTGTTATTCAAATTCTGAAGTGGAGGTCATAATTCTTTTCTATCGTCAGTTCTCTCTAAAAAATTTTAGCGTGTTCTGCCGGTTTTCGTCTGCTTCTGTGCAGGGTTTGTTTTAGTTGTCCTGCTAAAAATCTTGTGAGTTGGAGATTTTGCCGGTTGAGTATGGCTCATGCATGGAGCAACAGGATACACTTTCATTGAAATTTAGTGTCTGTCGTACTTTCATGATTTTACAATATTATTATTATTTTTTTTTTTTTTTTTTTGTGGAGGCTAAGAGCCTAAGTTTTATTTTGTTGGAGAGTAAATTTCGACTCATGAGGCGAGCCGCGGTGTGATTGTTGAGTGCAAATTTTACCGGTGGGGGGGGGGGGGGGGGGGGGGGGGGGGGGGGGGGGGGAGGGGGGGACATTCATCCACATCCCTCTCTTTCCAGTCATTGTTTTCTCTCCCCGTGTTTTCGTCCTTCGTTTGGTGCATAAATATTTATGTGCATGTTTGCAGGTGAGTGTTCATGATAACATAATCCATTTATGTATAAAAGAGCCAAAATGCCTATGGGTGATGGTTTGAAATATTTATTGCCTTTTTTTTTTTTAAGAAAAGTCTACCAGGCTGGTTGATCCGGTCTTATCACCTGTCGATTCAATGCATAATCAACGGCAATCTTTCTAAAATGTTCCTACTTATGTCAGTTTTGGATTGAAATAGATGGATAAAATTATTAAGGAAAGGTTATCTCATCACAAAATTTAGTAGGTTTAATCAACATTTAGTTGTTAATTGAGATTAAGGCTGTATACTGCCTGCCACATGTGTGACATGACATGACAATACAAGCACTCTTTTCGTTACCTCTGTATTTTATTTTATTTTACGATGGACACTTACTCTTTCTTTTATTGGATGGACCTCATTTTTCTGCTTTTCATTCTTCTTTCTATCTGCTGCTTTCCCCTCCCTCTTACTCTCTTCTTTTTTTTCGCCTCGACCAACTGACCACAACCCCTGGACACTGACCAAACTGAAATCATATCCCAAGCTGGTACTGATCCCAGCCTTAGGCCTTGCTTGGTTGTTTCTCTGTCGGTTCGCGGTCGGCGCTGTATCCTCGGGTAACTTCCGGGCCTACCTCCTCCTTGGCCGCGGTGTGGGGAGAGGTGCTGAGGCGACGGCGGGAGGGGCGTGGTGTGCTTTCACTGCCGGCTGGTGGGAACACGTCCCGACTTCCATCAAGACATCATTGGACTTGGCTGACACAAGATGAGTGTGTTAGTTGTGGGAAGTGTCTGAGTGGTGTGGGTAGTGGTCCCGGCCCCCATCTGTCTCCTCCTGCATTTTTTCTTTTTTCCCCTTTTTCCATTTCATGAAAATTTCAGGCCCTGTGGTGTGAATATTTTTTAGATTGTCCCTATTTCTTTTTTTCTTTCTAAGGGAAAATAGAGGTGTAATTTGGGGGCATCCCGGGACGTGGGGGGGTTGGTGGGGGGTAACACTTGTTTTTCTTTTATTCTTCTTTATTCTTTGGGCCCCCTATCTAGTAGTTAATTAATCTCTGTATCTTGCTCTTCTTTCCCCTCCTTGTCTTCTGCCCTCTGTCTGTTCAACCCCACCCCCCCTTAGTGTGTGGTGGTGTGGTGGGGTGCCTGCTCCACTCTCCCTGCGGTTTTTTTTCACGGGGGGGGGGAACCGGCGGGACCCATACCTGACAAAACCCTTTGGTGTGGGGTGCAACAAAACAAAACATCACGACAGATATTCTGGATTTTGAACAGAAAAAGAAAAGTAAAGAAAAGAATCCAGTTCGAGCTAACACTCAAGGGAGGAAAATTAGACATCCGTCATAGAACACGTATCGCTAGGCGCCATTGAAAAAACATATTCCGAAGATAGTAAGAGTCTTAAGCTGGGGATCGGTGCTATTTGCAAGTACTTTGTGTAAATGGAAATTTACACCAGTGCGTGAGGGTTAGTCTTCCAATGGTTATTTATAAAGGCGACCATGAAGATGGCTCCAAAAATGGTCTTCATGAAGGGAGCATGGACATGTAAAGCTGGCTCTCCTTCTATTTAAACAAGCCTAAATTTTTGAAAGCCTGTGGCAGGTTCAC
>JADBJO010023822.1:5000-26024 GCA_016801955.1 Conus betulinus | reverse complement strand
AAAAATAGGAAAGCAGGGAGGAAAAGCAGGGGTGGAGAGTGGGGGCGGCGGCAGGGGGAAAAGTGGGAAACTAGATGGACTAGATGAGAAGTGGGAGGAATGGTGCAGTAGGACATGGGAGGAGGGGATAGACATAGGGAAATGCACACTCAGAACCACCACACACACCGAAACACATGCACACATAAACCTACACACATACACAACACACATCTCTGCCAGCACCACCACCAGAACCACCACCACACACACACACACACACACACACACACACACACATGCATATACAAAGACAAAGACAAAACACACACACACACAACACACACCACACACACACAACCACAACACACACATGCATATGAAATATCCTGACCTGAAAGATTCTTTGCAGCTTGTTGATCATCTCTGAACACCAGAAAAAGTTATGTAAAATGACCAGCTCAATTAAGAGACATACTTCATATAATTCTGAAACTATGTATAAAACAATATGTCTAACAGAACACCCCATCCTTTTTCCATGCATACACCCAACACCGCTCCATCCCTACCCCACCATTTTATTGTTTCTGCCAACTCCCTCTACTGAAAATTGAAAAAAAAAAAAAAAGGAAAATGAGGAATTTCATGAGCAAAACTTTTCTGACTCACTGCTGAAGAAATAATGCGTACATGAAAAAAATCAATTCATTTCTAACTAAAATGCACAAGTTTACATGGCACCCTGCACATTCAGTTTGAGTCTCTGATCCTCTGAAAGTTTCTGTTATTAGCTCTGTGATAGCACGTAACAGGCTCATTTGCATTTTTTGCATGCATTGAAATAAAACTGGCTGCTGAAGCACTTGCCAACAAACCCCCTGAAAGAAAAAATCATTTTTTCTTGATGATAAGTAGTTTCAAACACTAATTCTTGGGATCACCCAAATTGACAGAAAAAAGATGGGACAAAAGAACCTCTCCATCTTTTTTTTTACACAATATCCTCCTCAGATCAATATTACATGTTATTTGTGAACAGCTAATGGGAGTACAATGAAACCATTGCACTCATAGTCAGTTGTTTTCCTTTGGCAATTCAGACTCAATTTTAAAAAATATTCTTGAAAATCAGTACTCATGGGATGGACAGGAGCCAAATTTTTACTGGGAACTGTCCTCATATATGTTCATTTCTGTTACCATGGTAAAAGCTACCCTTATTTCAGATGTATGTTTTGTTAATTTTTCAAAACCCACCCCCTTTAACTTTTTTTTAAAGACATGATTTTTGTGACAGGAGGCAAAACAAAACCAAAAAAAAAATCATAATTTTCTTCCACATCGGACATTTTAGACCAGTGTATTAGTATCAGTAAAAGGGGGAAATAGATACTGGATGAGAGGCTCTGCCGAAATGACATAGGCTTAACATGCATCGAGAAGTGTTTGAGGCATAGTCGTATACCCCTCACAAAATGTCAAGCATCACATTAGGAAAAATTTAATGAGATTTTATCAGTCTGGATTAAGACTAGCAACAGAGAAAGTTGAAATGGTGAATTGTGTTTAGCATTATCATGAAGACCAAAAGGCCATGCACTCTTCTTTAATATTATTGCCTCTGTCCAGGCCATGGACTCTGAGTGTGTGCCTGCTTCGCCAGTCTGTCTGGCTTCTGGTCCTGCCGTTGACCCTGCCCCTGTTGCTGGTGCTGAGGGACGGAGGGTGGCTTTCTCTGAGTCGGTGGAGGTGGCCTACTTTGCTAGACGGCTACCTTCGACCGTTTTCCTCGCGACAGCCTGGCTTTGCCTCTTGGTGAGTACCTTGTGTGTGTTGTTTGTTTGTCTGTCTTACCCTCAGTTACACACACACACACACACACACACACACACACACACACACACACATGACTGCACATGGATACTCAGCCCCCACACATGGGTAAAGGAGATGAAGAAAAACACAAGTACTGCAGCAAGACACTAGAGATGTGTGGAACGAAAAATAACACAGCTTGAAAGAGATGTGGAGTAGGATCCAGCAAAAAGACATTTATTCTCAGCGTTAAAATATCTGCCATGAAGAATGAAAAGAAAAGAAAAGAGAGAAAAAGAAAATAAGAACAAGAAGAAAAAGAAGAAAAGAAATGAGAAGTTGAACTGGAAGGAAGCACAGAAGGGAGCAAAAAAAGAGAACAAAGAAGAAAAAAGAAAAGAAGAGAAGAAGATAAGAAGAAAGAAAGAAAGGAGATGAGGAAGAAGAAGAGGAAAGAAGAAGAAAAGAAGGAAGAATATGAGTACAAAAAGAAAAAACATCTCTCTCTATCTCTGTCTGTCTGTCTCTCTGTCAGTCTCTGTCAGTCTCTCTCTCTCTCTCTCTCTCTCTCTCTCTCTCTCTCTCTCTCTCTCTCTCTCTCTCTCTGCACCATGAAAGAGACGGATAGATAAATGCACTTAATACACACATAAAAAGAGGGCTACAGCCCACATGCCAAGAAGCATCCACAAATAACAGTGAGAAGGTGAAAAGAAATCACGACGAAAAGCATCATAAAGGCTATATTAGAATAGGAAAAGAAAAACACTCTGAAAAGTAAGCACATATGCAGAAACACACACACACACACACACACACACACACACACACACACACACACACACACACACAGATCACACACAGATTGCACATGACTGCACATGGATACTCACCCCCACACATGGGTAAAGGAGAGATGAGAAAACACAAGTGCTGCAGTAAGGCACGAGAGATGTGGAACAGAAGATAACACAGCTTGAAGGAGATGCGGAATAGGATCCGGTGAAAGACATTTATCCACAGCCTTATAAAAAATCTGCCATGAAGAACAAAAGAAAAGAAAAGAAATGTTAGAAAAAGAAAGGTGAAAGAAGAACAAGAAGAAAAGAAATGAGAAGATGAAGAGAAAGGAAGCATAGAAAGGAGCAGAAAAGAGTACAAAGAAGAAAAAGAAGAGAAGAAAAGAAGAAGAAAGAAAAAAGGAGATGAGAAAGAAGAAGAGGAAAGAAGAAGAAAAGAAGGAAGAATATGAGTATGTGAGTATGAAATGAAAATCTCTCTCTCTCTCTCTCTCTCTCTCTCTCTCTCTCTCTCTCTCTCTCCTCTCTTGTGCACCCTCAAAGAGACGGATAGATAAATGCACTCAATGCACACATAACAAGAAATCTCTCTCTCTCTCTCTCTCTCTCTCTCTCTCTCTCTCTCTCTCTCTCTCTCTCTCTCTCTCGTGCACCCTCAAAGAGACGGATAGATAAATGCACTTAATGCACTCATAAAAAGCCCACATGGCAAGAAGCATCCACAAATGAACCGGAGAAGGTGAAAAGAAATCACAAAGAAAAGCATCATAAAGGCTATATTATGGCAGAAGAGGAAAAGCAAAAACACTCTGAAAAGTTAGCATATTTGCAGAAACATACACGCACACACACACACACCATTAAGTCAACGTGTCATGTTTGCAGAAAAGCAAAGTGAGATAACAATAAATAAAGGTATCTGAGAAAAAAAGAAAAGAATAAAAAGTGAAAAGCAAAAACAAAACAAAACAAAAAACTAAAAACAAAAAAATAACAAAAGAGAAGAAGAAGAACAACAACAACAACAACAACAACAACAACAATCCACTAAAAACTCACACATTTGCTTGTAAAAAAAAAAAAACACACACAAAATGAAATCAGTTGCATAAATAAACAGGTTCACAAGGGAAAAGAAAGCCCCTAAGATAACACCACATTAACTCAGCGTCTTGGTAATCAACATGAAAACGTGCAAAAGAAAAGATGGGAAAAAACCTGCAACACAAAATCATATCATATGCGAGGATAAAAGGAAAGCCCTTTCTGATGATATAATTATCTTACGCTTGTTGAACTTCTTGTTCAGTGCACATAGCGAGCTGTAAGGAAGGATGACATAACAGCCCTGTTAAGCCGTACGATTTTGTTCTACTTTGTGTGGGAAAATACCATGAATATGACGGGGACCAAAACAAACGAACAAAACAAAGCCGTAACGCCGAAATTCTTGAGCGGTTATCAAACTTGCGGGTCTCTAACCATGGCATTGGCTTTGACCAAAGCGGGACAACTCTTGATAACTTCGGCGCGCGAAATAGGCTCGAGATGTCTGCTTCTTCCGCAACGTGGTTAGCGACACCGAAAACAGCACGCAAGAGAGAATGAATTTTAGCAAAAGCAAGGCGAAGCTGATGAATCTGTTTTTAAAGTAATTTGTATAAGAAAGCACATATCTTTACCGTAGTTAATACAAGATCAGATGGTTGCTACCCGAAGAAGAAGCCTGAGCTGTACGACGGCAGGTAAAAAAATGTATACTCAAAACCAATATGCTTCCCTGCCGGTCCATACTGAACAGATGAGCATTAAGCCCAACCCATCCGGTTAGATGTCATGACTCAAAGCATTCCTATTTGTACTGTGAACGGGGTGGGGGGGGGGGGGGGGGGGGGGGGGGTGGGGGGGAGAAGAGATGCATTTCACTATTGAATACAACAACAACAACAACAACAACAAAAACACACTCACAGAGGGATACCAGAGCTATTTTGTTTCATACAATACAGTTAAAGAAATGTGGTCCTATTTCAAAAATCTTTCGAATTTGATATAAAGAAACTATATACAAACACCTTAGTTTCATGTTCGTTTCTGATTCTATGACTTTTATGGACAAGGACTTTTAATTCTAAATGTTTACAGCCCCAAAAGAGACAACCCCAGAATTCTATCAAGAAATTTGAAGAACATATTCAAAAAGTAAGGAAACCACATCTGATAATAGCAGATGACAGGGATTTAGTGTTGAACCGGAATAACGATTATGATTATTATAAACACACCAACAAGACAAGTAAAATTGTTAGTGATATGATGGCTAACTTCGATCTTGTAGATATATGGCGAGAATGTTATCCAGACAGAAGACGGTTTTCTAGGAGAAGGTCCCAACCCAGGCAACGGAGCAGATAAGGTTTCTTTCCGATAAGCAAACATATGATGTGGGACATAGCAGACTGTAAAATAATCCCAGGCTACAGAACAGATCACACAATGGTAGTGTTGAAATTTAAGAATTCCACTGATGAGAAAGGTGGAATTTAATTGTTGATTACTCAGAGAGTCTAAATATGTAACTGAAATCAGTAATGTCATCAAAGAAACAATAAAAGAGTATGCAGTGGCTTATTATGATAACCTAGAATTTGACCAAACATAATTGAAGCAACTAGAATTTACAATATCACAACAACTTTTTTGACATTTCATTGTTGAAAATTCACTCAAAATCTAAAGCATATTCCAGGCAAAAAAAAAAAAAAAAAAAAAAACAGAACAAGAAGAAAAAAATGCTCATAAAAGAGATCCATATTTAGAGAGAGAGAAATGAAAAATCTTCAGATAATATAAAAGAACTTAAATCGAAGAACGAAAAAAATTGCAAGCCATCAGACAGAAGAGAATGGAAGGTGTTTTGATAAGATCTAGAGCATGGTAGATTTCTCAAGGTAAAAAAAAATTACAGATTATTTTTGTGGTTTAGAGAAGCAAAAATTATGTCAGTAAGCATGGAAATTCTTGAACAAACCCTAAAGATTTTGTAAGTGAAGTGAATAACTTCTAATGTCAGTTGTATGAAAGAGGTCATGTGGAAGAATGTAACAATGACGAGCTTGTGGAAGAGCTTCCCAAACTTAACAACAAAGTTTCTGTTACTATGGAAGGGAAAATAATGCTATGTGAAGCAGCCGCAGCATTTAAAAGCATGAAAAGGAATACAAGTCCAGGAAAAGATGGTTTCACTTGTGAATTTTTTTAATTCTTCTGGAAACAAATTAGGGTGTTTGTAGTCAGGTCACTTAATGAAGGATTAGATAGAAAAGAACTATCTCTGACTCAGAAAGAGGGAATTATAGTATGTCTTCCCAAACCAGATAAACCTAAGGAATACATAATAAAAAAAAAAAAATAAAAAAAAAAAAAAAAAAAAAAAAACAGGCGACCCATCACATTATTGAATGTTGTATACAAAATTGGGTCAGCATGCATAACAGCTCGAATAGAATCAGTTCTGCCAAGTCTAATCAGTGAAAATCAAACAGGATTTATCATGGAAGATTTACAGGAGACAGCATTAGACTTATATACGATTTAATATACCATTTAAATAAAGAAAATCATCCAGGGTTGCTGTTATGTGTTGACTTTGTGAAAAAAGTTTTTGATACCATTGACTGGAATTTTATGTTCAAAAGCACTAAAGGCCTTTGGATTTGGAGATAATATTTGTAACTTGACAGAAACGTTGTACAGAAACACTAAGGCAACTGTTACGATAAATGGCAAGCATCAGATTGGTTTTAAATCAATAGGAGTTGTAGACCGGGTGATCCTATCTTGCTGTATTCATTTGTGTTATGTGTAGAAATACTAGCAAACATCAGACAAAACAAAAGTATCAAGAGAATATTTGTAGAAAATACTGAACATAAAATTGCATAATTTGCTGACGACACACAAATTTTACAAAACAGAGATCAATTAACTTTTGAAGAAACTATAAAAATCGTGGATAAATTTGGAATGATAACAGGTTTGAAAATGAATTGTGAAAAGCCATCTATTTGGCTAGGATGGGAAAGAAAGTCAACAAAGAAGAACATGCCACATCACAGGATGGAATGGAATCCTTCGAAATTTAAGATATTAGGAATATGGCTCACAGCAGAGCTACACACTGCACAGATATGAATTTTACTGAAAAGTTCTCAGAAATAAAACACTTATACAGAGCTTAGTTCAAAAGAGTTCTAACGACACTAGAATAGCAATTTTCAAAATATTGATACTATCCCAAATTGTGTAGTTATTGAAAACTTCTGAACCCACCAGGCAAATTCTTGGAGGCATTGCCTCTTCTGTGTCTAAAGTACATATGGAATAATAATCTAGACAGAATTAGTAAAAAGATTACATGGAAAAGAATAGGTAAGGGAGGCAATGGATGCATGGAAAAGAATAGGTATGGGAGGCAATGGATTTCCAGATTTAAACTGTTTCGTGAAAGCCTTGAAATTAGGATGGATAAGGAATGTAAGGATAACGAATCATAAATGGAAAAGGATTGTAATTTTTTTTATACCTGAACATACAAAAACTAGATGAACTTGGACCGAATTGCCTGTTTACTCAGTACAAGAAAAAACCTATTTTGGAAAGACATGTTTCAAGCTTATAAAATATTTTTCAATAAAGTAAAAACCTTCTAACCTGTCTGAAACTGTAGCAGAGCCACTATTTTTCAATGACAGAATAAATATAAAATTAAACAGCATTGCATTAAATGAATTTTTTTTTTTTAAAGTATCTTTGCCAGTAAAACAGCAAAAAACACGAAAAGGATAGTGGTTGAAGCACGAAGTCGAACAAACAAGAAGAAAAATAAACAAATTATTAAGTTCAAATCAGTACATGGTGGTTATACAAACAAAAAAGAAAAGAAATTATATGCTTTTCTGCTCCCCCCCCCCCACCCCCCCCCCCCTCATCACTTGATACATTTAGGTCTGACCAGCACATTGGGCTAATGGGTAGGTCAGACATCCGCTAAGTCATAGCCATGAGACCCTCTTCTTCAATTCTCTCATCTTAGTTGTTAATTCATTTATCCATCAGCTTAAAATCATGCATAGTGTGGTCTCAAAACTTAGTGGATGTGGTGTAGCGTAAATGGACTAGTCCGCACACAGTGATGCTTCTTGATGAAACTGAAACTGATTTAGAACAGACATCGAGCACACACACACACACACACACACGCGCACACACGCGCGCGCACACATCGCTTTTACTAAAAGGAACATTTTACAAAAATTACCCATGCTTTGCAGAAAACACTGCCATATTTGTTGAAAAGTACACTGATGGTTTAAACATAGCTAACACAATCAGAAAGTGAACATAATCGATATGACACTGTTACTGGGGGCTTTGTGTTAAAAGTGAGTTTAATTGACTTGCAGCACCATGGATTTCAGTCACCATAGAAGCATTTTATAGCCATTTTAGTGGCAGTTTCCATTATGTTTAATTTTATAATGTCAGTGTCACTATGCATGTTATGTGGTAGTTAACTTTTGCCATGATCTTAGTATTATGTTTGATAACTTATAAATTTTTGTCATAATTCATGATTTCACTATGTTTATGAATTAAATATATGATGTTTTCATGTTTGAATGAAAGATTTATATGCAATGTATATAAATTTTCTTTAAATCAAACTAAATTCAACACACACACGCACACACAGACACACACACAGAGAAAAGAAAACCTGTAATTGTAAGTCACAAATTTTTACAATCAAACCAGTCTCCATTTTGATGTATCCAGGTAGGTGCCAATGATTTTGATATAATTTTCATTTTGTACCAAATGCTGACATAAGTTGCCAGGCCTTTATTGCTTGTCCATGATGTTTGACAATTGTGCATGCATGAAGAGGAGATGTTTGAGGCGGGTGTATACACACAGGGGAGATATGTAGTTGTATTTGATGTGTGTGTATACATACTGACGAGACATGTGATGAAATGTAACTTGCGTGTACACACACACACTCTCTCTCTCTCTCTCACACACACACACACACACACACACACACACACACACACACACACACACACACATATATATATATATCGTAATCCCTTTTGAAGGCAGAAACAAATATACAAATATATCTGCCTTCAAAAGGGATTATGATGGTTCCCTTATGGAGCTAGTGAAGAGTTTTCATATCTGCAATATATTTCTTAATTTTATGTTCATCAGTTTCTCCATCTTCAACCCCCCCCCCTCCTTCAGACCAAATATTTGCCAAGTCATTACTATGAAGACAGTTGAGTTGTTGGCCTGCGCTTGTTTTTTCCCCCACTATTAAATTGTTCGTCTATGTGTTGTCTGACTTTATTCAAGTTTAAAAGACTGTGTCAGTCTTGAATAAAAGTTACTCTGTGTTAGGTTTCCTTATGGGAGCAAAAGTTACCCCACTTGTTTACTGTCCATAACCTATGTTTTTAATGAAAGCAGTGTAAGTTCACCCTTCATTCCTTGCTGGGGGATTGAATCCAGAACTCTTCACTTTAAGGAATGTAAGATGACTGCATTCTTCAGTTACTGCTGGGGTTTGAATCCTTGACTCTTAATGTTAGGAAAATAAAATGGCTGCATTCTTCACTCATCACTGATTTTCGAATCTATGACTCTTGCAAAGCAACTAATGTAACTCCTCATATGTTTTGTTTGGGTTGGAGACCATTACCTTTAGATTTAAGGCAAATAATATAAAATAACATCTTTCAAATGTAAGGGAAATAATGTAACAGCACCTCTTATGCTTAGTTTGGGTTGGAGACCATTACCCTTAGATTTAAGGTAAATAATATAACTGCACCTAGTATGCTTTGTTTGGGTTGGAGACAATTACCTTTGAATTCAAGCAAATAATTTAACTGCACCTCTCTGCTTTGGGTTGATGACCATTAAGGCAAATAAAGTAATTGTACCTGAAATGCTTAGTTTGGGTTGCAGACCATTACTTTTATATTTAAGGCAAGTTATATGACTGTTTCTAAACCCTCTTATGGGTTTTCGAACCACTGACCTTACCCTTGAGGCAGCCAATGTAAGGTTCCCCCTGCTCCATAACTGTGATTTGCACCCATGACCTTACGACTGAGGGAAGAAAAAAAGAAAAGGGAAGGAGAGAGAAAACTAAAGACAGAAAGTTGAGAGAAAGATAAGATCAAATAGCTAACAGAATCTGAATTGAACGTTGGAAAGCATGGTTTGTAAACCAAAGCTTTCAGGAAATCATCGAAGGTCATGCTTTGGAAGAGTTGGGAATTTTTTTTTTGAGACAAGAGTAATTATGTTTCTTCAGTCACATTTACACGTTTGGTGTGGAATCCTTCACATATCACTGATTCAATTGCCTTTCAGAATGAGAATTGCTTATATATTCCGCATGTGAAAGGAAAGAGCAGACCCATACTTGTCTTTCAAATCAATGCTGTCAGAAAGAAAACAACACTGTTTATGACGCACACAGAAAGACTTGTATGCAGTTAAATGATCCCACTTTATGACCTGTATGCAGTTAAATGATCCCACTTATTGCCAGTGTAATTTCTCTTTGATTGCAGCTTCCATGTGCATTAAGAGAAAAAATTCTTTGTTCAATTTATGCATGATGCAGTAAATGAATGATTTTATCTTTGGCGCAGTGCCATATTATGGGGTTAGAAACAGTCATATACACCAAAAAATGTTGACAACCAGTCTATTTTGGATAGTTAAAAACTAGGTTTCCGATATTGAATCCCAGTGTTTTCAAAGCAGCAGATCACAAATCATCAAAACTTCAAAAGTCCAGAATTGTGTTTTGAAGAAACATACAGTTATGGTAGAAAAAGAAGTGCGTGAAGTATAGCTCTTGCTCCAAAGTGTCAGTAAAAGTTATTCTTGTTTTCCCAGATAAAATGCAATTAAGATAAAGAACAATGCTCATCAAAGGAAATCAAAGTACAACCTTTTTGGAAATTAATATCTCTATACACGTAAAAGAAATCAACAAGATTAAAAATCTTAGCAGTTCTTAAAAAGAAAAGTTACTGGTTCTACCGGACAAACTAGACAAACAGATCACAGGATTGTCCTGTAATCTGTTTGTCCAGATTGTACTGTAATCTGTTTGTCTAGTTTGTCCAGATTGTCCTGTAATCTGTTTATCTAGTAGTTTGTCCAGATTGTCCTGTAATCTGTTTGTCTAGTTTGTCCATTGGAACCAGTAAATTTTCTTTTTGAAATTGGGTTCAATTTCTGCCTTCGTCAACTCTGAAGCATTCCTAGCAATGAATCAAGGATGCATTGGTTGGTTCGATATATCTCCCCCCCCCCACCCCCCCCCCCCTCCCCGGCTCCATTCAACAGCTTTTTGATGAGTGTAGTGGATTGGCTGAATGACAAAACATTCAGTCACTGTCTGGTCCATTCATATCAATGATGATTGGTGTTGTGGTTTGTGTGTAGATACATGTATGCTTCTTCACCCTACATTGCTGATCATCTTAATCTGAGTGTTGTGCATAAAGGATATTGATAATGTTCTGTTATTTGTTTATCTTCTCATTTATTATTTTTCATTTTGTTGATTCTGTCGTTTATCAATTTTTTTGATTTGTTGATTCTGTCTTTTATTAGTGACTTGTTGATATGTTTTTCTGTCTTAATGTCTTTGCATAACTATTGTTCTGCATCTGTACTTTAAATTGTATTGTTGAGGCAGGAATTTGTAATTCATGTTGGCAGTTTATTTTTAAAAAGAAATATTGTACACCTTGACCTGAAAATATTGAATTGTTAATGCTACATGTTCCACAAAATGCCCTTTCAGTGAATGACACATGTCCCATCAGTAGTGTGCGCAAACTTTAGGCAAAGAATGTAATTGCACCTGATACGCTTAGTTTGGGTTGCAGACCATTACTTTTATATTTAAGGCAAGTTATATGACTGTTTCTAAACCCTCTTATGGGTTTCGAACCACTGACCTTACCCTTGAGGCAGCCAGTGTAAGGTTCCCCCTGCTCCCATAACTGTGATTTGCACCCATGACCTTTAGACTGAGGGAAAGAAAAAAAAAAAGGGAAGGGGAGAAAAACTAAAGAAAGAAAATTGAGAGAAAGATAAGATCAAACAGCTAACAGAATCTGAATTGAACATTGGAAAGCATGTTTGTAAACCAAAGCTTTCAGGAAATCATCGAAGGTCATGCTTTGTTAGAGTTGGGAATTTTTTTTTTTGTAAGACAAGAGTAATGTTTTTTCAGTCATTTACACATTCAGTGTGGAATCCTTCACATGTCACTGATTCAGTTGCCTTTCAGAATGAGAATTGCTTATATTCCACATGTGAAAGGAAAGAGCAGACCCGTACTTGTCATTCAAATCAATGCTGTCAGAAAGAAAACAACACTGTTTATGATGCACAAGAAAGACCTGTATGCAGTTAGTTAAATGGTCCCATTTGTTGCCCGTGTAATTTCTCTTTGATTGCAGCTTCCATGTGCATTAAGAGAAAAAATTCTTTGTTCAATTTATGCATGATACAATAAATGAATGGTTTTATCTTTGGCGCAGTGTCATATTGTGGGGTTAGAAACAGTCATATACTCAAAAAATATTGACAACTAGTCTATTTTGGATAGTTAAAAACTAGGTTTCCAATATTGAATCCCAGTGTTTTTCAAACCAGCAGATCACAAATCATCAAAACTTCAAAGTCCAGAATTGTGTTTTGAAGAAACATACAGTTATGGTTCATACGATGGTAGAAAAGAGAAGTGCATGAAGTATAGAGCTTGCTCCAAAGTGTCAGTAAAAGTTATTCTTGTTTTCCAGATAAAATGCAATAAAGATAAAGATAAAGAACAATGCTCATCAAGTAGGAAATCAAAGTACAACCTTATTGTAAAAGAAAAACAACAAGATTAAAAATCTTAGCAGTTTTTAAAAAGAAAAGTTACTGGTTCTGCCGGACAAACTATGCAAACAGATCACAGGATTGTCCTGTAACTTGTTTGTCCAGATTGTACTGTAATCTGTTTGTCCAGATTGTCCTGTAATCTGTTTGTCTAGTTTGTCCAATGGAACCAGTAAATTTTGTTTATGAAATTGGGTTCAATTTCTGCCTTTGTCAACTCTAAAAGATTCCTAGCAATGAATCAAGGATGCGTGGGTTCGATATATTTCCCCCCCCCCCCCCCCCCCCCCCCCCCTCCATTTCAACAGCATTTTGATGAGTGTAGTGGATTGGCTGAACGGCAAAACATTCAGTCACTGTCTGCTTCATTCATATCGATGATGGTTGGTGTTGTTGTGGTTTGTGTGTAGATACGTGTACGCTTCTTCACCCTATATTGCTGATTGTCTTAATTGGAGTGTTGTGCATAAAGGATATTGATAATGTTATGTTATTTGTTTATCTTCTCGTTTATTATTTTCATTTTGTTGATTCTGTCGTTTATCAATTTTTGATTTTTTGATTCTGTCTTTTATTAGTGACTTGTTGATATGTTTTTTCTGTCTTAATGTAAAATATGCATATCGATTGTTCTGCATCTGTACTTTAAATTGTATTGTTGAGGCAGGACTTTGTAATTCATGTCAGCAGTTTATTTGTTAAGAAGAAATATTGTACACATAGAATTCTATCATGTTCTAACGTACTGTTAACGTTGACCTGAAAATATTGAATTGTTAATGCTACATATTCCACAAAATGCCCTTTCAGTGAATGACACGTGTCCCATCTGTGGTGTGCGCAAACTTTAGGCAAGAATGTAATTGCACCTGATATGCTTAGTTTGGGTTGCAGACCATTACTTTTAAATTTAAGGCAAATTATATGACTTTTCTAAACCCTTTTATGGGGTTTTGAACTCTTGAGGCAGCAATGTAAGGTTCCCCCTACTCCCATAACTGTGATTTGCACCATTACCTTCAGACTGAGGGAAGAAAAAAAGAGAAAAATTTAAGACAGAAAATTGAGAGAAAGATGGATCAAACAGCTAACAGAATCTGAATTGAACATTGGAAAGCATGGTTTTTAAAACCAAAGCTTTCAGGAAATCATCGAAGGTCATGCTTTGGAAGAGTTGGGGATTTTTTTTTGTAAGACAAGAGTAATGTTTTTTTCAGTCACATTTACACATTCAGTGTGGAATCCTTCACATATCACTGATTCAATGCCTTTCAGAATGAGAATTGCTTATATTCCGCATGTGAAAGGAAAGAGCAGACCCATACTTGTTTTTTAAATCAATGCTGTCAGAATGTGCTTATGACACACAAGAAAGGCCTGTATGCAATTAAATGGGTCCCATTTTTTGCCCGTGCAATTTCTTTTTGATTGCAGTTTGCATGTGCATTAAGAAAATGAAATTTTTTGCTCAATTTTTGCATGTTACAGTAAATGGATGGTTTTATCTTTGGCATGTGCCATGTGATAGGGTTAGAAACAGTCATATACACAAAAAATATTGACAGCCAGTCTATTTTGGATTGTTAAAAACCACATTTCCAATGTGGAGACCCAGTGTTTTTTTGTCTCTGTTTTTTTTGTTTGTTGTTGTTTTTTGTTTTTCTTTTAAGTTTCCTTCAAAGCGAAGTGACTGACAGCGGCAATTGAAGCAAATTTTAAAAAGAAAAGTTCTTTGTTCCACAAGACAATCCAGACTAACAGATTACAGGACAAAACACAATGCATTTCGACCTCCTAGGTTTTCTTCAGGAAAAACAAAAAACAATTAGGATGATGAAAATGAAGAACGAGGAACCATTTCTCTTCGACACCCATTTTGTGCCAAACATCAGAAGATAAGTTGTTGCTTGTTCTTTGTTTTCATTCTCCTAAATGTTCTTTGTCTTGCCTGAAGAAGACCTACGGGGTCGAAATGAATCGTGTTTTGTCCTGTGTCTGTCTGAATTGTCTTGTGGAACTAATAACTCTTCTTCCTAAAATTCTAGGTCCCCTGTTTTTCAAACCAGCTGATCACAAAATCATCAAACATCAAAAGTCCACAGTTTTTGTCATACAGCACAAGAAAGAGAACTGTACGAGTATAACACTTGCAGCAAAGTGCAGTGCTAGAAAGATAACTGTATAAAGTATAACACTTGCTGCAAAGTGCTGCCTTAGAAAGATAACTGTATGAAATGTAACACTTGCTGCAAAGTGCAGCAGCGCTAGAAAGATAACTGTATGAAGTGTAACACTTGCTGCAAAGTGCAGCACTAGAAAGATAACTGTATGAAGTGTAACACTGGCTGCAAAGTGCAGCGCTAGAAAGATAACTGTATGAAGTGTAACACTTGCTGCAAAGTGCAGCACTGGAAAGGAAACTGTATGAAGTATAACACTTACTGCAAAGTGTCAGTAAAAGTTATTCTCATTTTCCAGTTTTAAGTGCACACACACACCAAAAAAAAAAAAAAGAAAAAAAAAAAAAAAAAAGAAAAAAGCAGGAGGGGATGATAGAAGGGAGAAGAGGGTGGGTAGTGGGGGGATGATGTGATGTGTGGGTGTGGGGGGGGGGGGGGGGGGGGGGGGGCTTGTGAGCAAATGATGGAATATGAGTGGCAAGGGAATGAGGGGTAGCTCCTCATGACATTTTTTTTTGATTGGGAGGGGAGGGGGAGGGAGGAAAAGTGAGCAGGGTGGGTTTGTATGTGTGTATGGATATGTCTTGTGAGGCCTTTTAGGGTTTTTGTAGGATTTGCTATTCAGCCAAAGGGGAGGGGAAGGAGGAAGGAAAGGATGGGAGGGTGGTTATCAGGAACTCCCCTGTCTGTGATCATGTGTAATGACTGTAATTGTGTAAAGATTGTTGATATATAAAACCCAAAATATACAAAGAAAAAATAACACCAATAATCATCAAATAATTCCAATAATCATCAATGTCAGGTGAAGATGACATCAGCCTTATGAATCATCTGTATACAAATACTCATGTGAACTTGAAATATGATGAGAGAGAAAAAATAATCATCAAAGTAAATAAAAGTACAACTTTATAGGAAATTGATATCTCTATAAACACACACAAAAAAAATCAACAACGTTAAAAATCTTAGCAATAAAAAAAAAAAGAAAAGTTACTGGTTATACTGAACAAGATAGACAAACATATTACAGGATTGTCCTGTAATCTGTTTGTCTGTATTGTCCAGTGGAACCAGTAACTTTTTTATTTAAAATTTGCTTCAGTTTCAGCCTCCAGTCACCTCATGTTGAAACAATCTTAGCTATGAATCAGGATGTGTTGTGTTCGATATATATCCCCTAACCCCCGGCTCCTGCTTCTTTCAGCAGCTTTTTGATGAGTGTAGTGGAATGGCTGCTGAACAACAAAAACATTCAGTCACTGTCTGGTTCATTCATATTGATGATGGTTGGTGTTGTTGTGGTTCGTGTGTATATACGTGTATGCTTCTTCATTCTGCATTGCTGATCATCATAATCTGAATGTTGTACATAAGTAGTATTGATAATGTTATGTTATTTGTTTATGTTCTTGTTTATTACTTTTTATTTTGTTATGTCATTATGTCTGTTTTTATTTGGTTGAGCCTGTCTTTTATTAATGACATGTTGATATGTTTTTCTGTCCTAATGTGTTTACATATCTATTGTTCTGCACCTGTACTTCAGATGGTATTGTTGATGCTGGAATTTGTAATTCATGTCAGCAGTTTATTTTGTTAGAAAGAAACATTGTACACATAGAATGCTATCATAACATACTGTCAACCCCCCCCCCCCCCCCCCCCCCCCCCCCCCCCCCCCCCCCCCACCCCCCCCCCCCCCCCCATTTTACATGCTACATGTTCCACAAAAATGCCCTTTCAGTGAAACTGTGGTGTGCACTTCGCACACACACACAAAACTACAGCATGAAGGGAGCCATCCGTAGCTGATTTCTGAAGGAAATTCACTTTGATAGGAAAGCGAAACATTTGCATTATAAACAACAACAAGAAAACAAAAACAACAACAAAAAACCCAAAAACCCAGTATCGTACTTCAACGATACACTCTCCCATGGGAAAGCATCCTAAATTTTCCACAGAGAAATCTGTTGTGACAATGAAGTAATACAATACATCTTTGGTCCGCCCCACTGTACGTAGGCCCTAGCCTCTTCTGAGCCAGGCTGTGCACACACAGCAGCTTTAAAGCTGGATGTTTGATGTACACAGTACACCCCCAGTCTGCCTTTCTTCCCTTGGCCCGAGTCCTCTTTTCAATCAGGTGGCACACATGGCCGCTTTAGAGCTGGATGTTTATAAGCTCTGTGTTCCCAGAGTTCACTGCAGAAGTTAAGACTGATTTTCTTCCCCCACCCCACCCACCTAAAGACAGTCTTATTTCACTGTTGCATTCTGTCCAGAAATAGTGGAAAAGTTTTGATTTAAAAGAAATTACAGGCAAAACAACTGAACTGGTTATTTGAATTATTAGCTTGAATGCGTTTACACTGTTTCTAATCTACAAGCAAGTAAAGGATTTCATAACCTAGTTTATTACGGTGATTCTTCTACCTTGCGAATTAAGGGAAAATGTAAGAGAGCAAAACAATTACTTCATTACAGTGGAATGAAACACGAAAATGAAACTCGGGGTACTTGTTTGTTGCAGGCATGGACTATAGCCCCTTCCATGTTGGGACAGAGGCCCTGAGTGAAGAAAAAAGACACTCGGTACAAGCTTCCAAGGGTGAAGTTGCAGCGGCGTCGCCTCCTTCTGGATCCAGGGCTGGAAGATGAAGGCGCTCCCAGTCTACAGGAACGTGCAGCTGACCTCCTCGAGCTCTCTGGACATAAGAGCTCAGCGGCCCAGAGTGGATGCCAGTGTGTGGGAGGATCTGTGAGGCTCAGTGTGAGTGTGTCCGGGAAGGGATCTTCTGTTGTACCAAAAAGTTCCCTTCCGGACGCACCTCCTGCTCCTGCATGGCGCTGGTGTCACAAAAGAGAGCCTACTGTAGTAATGTGGACATGACTAGGGCTGCTTCTATGGTGAAGCGCAAAGCTCATTACACACAGGACGTTGCCCTCCTGGGGAAGGATGGTGGAATGAGTGTGAAGGAGGGAATTGGGACACTTTGTGTGATGATGACGATGATATGGACACCTCCGACAATGATGAACAGTCTGAAGATGACAACGATGTAGTGTCGTCGAGAACTGACTGATAGATATTTCTTAATTATTTGAATGGATTTGTACATTACTTCTTGTAAATATTATTACACTGACCCATGTTTACTCCATACTTGTAGGGCTAGGATAGTGCTATTGTAAACACTGTGGGGTGGGCAGTTGATGCGTATCCTGCAGTGTTAGATGCCACTAGGGCGCTGAATTTGATTTATGTATTCATTTTTTCATTAATTTTATTCATTTTAAACCAGATATATTTCATTGAACTTTATTTACATAGTAGTGAAATAACTCAGCAACTTACTATACTGGATGTATTTATTGCACTCTTATCGGATTATGTGTTGATGTTTTTTTAAATCAGTAATATAATAAGAATAGTTTTGTGCCATTGACGTGACTGAGAGATGCTTCAGATGATGTGCAATTAATGAGTGAAGAAAACATATCATGTATAGAGAAATAAATGTAATGCACTACGGCCTTTTTTTTTCTTTTTTTACAATATATGGAAATTGACTTGTTTTAAATTAAGAAAAATGATTATTTGAATGTTGTCTAAGCATGCTGATTTTTTTTTAACCCAGAAATAATGAGAACTATAACTGAAAAGGGAATGAGATATGTATGTAAATGGATTTTGTATGAATCAAAAGCAGGTTGATCTTTTTTTACAGTGAAGAATAAGGTTCACATCCAGTTGTTTGTAGAGATGCCATTAGGGCGCTGTATTTATTTTTGTTCATTTATTTTTCATTTACTTATTTATTTACTTATTCTTGAATCAGATATATTTCATTGATTTTCATTTACTTGTGCAATGATATAGTTGGGTGCCATTGATGTGACTGAGACATACTTTAGGTAGATGATGTGTAAAGAATGAGAGAAGAAAGGATATCATGGTGAACAAAAAATTCGCAGAGAAATGAAAGTTGTTCAATAAGGCATTTGTGTGTGTGTGTGTTTGTTTTTTCAGTCATTACAATATGTGGAAATTGGTCTCTTTTAATGATGAAAATGATTGCTTGAAAACTGAAAAGGGAGTGCAATATGTATGTAAATAGATTGTATTTGAGTCCAAAGCAGATCAGTCTTGTCAGTCTTGTTTTACACACAATATGATGAAAATGGATTACGAAAAAAGAAGATGAATGTGTTTGTACTTTTTTTTTTTTTTTTTTTTTGTGAAAAGGAAAAGAGAATGATATACAAGAAGAGAATGAGGTATGTGTGTAAGTGAATATTGAATGATTTTGTTTCACCTAGAAATGATGATAATGAGAAATGTGATGAAAAGGGGATGTAATGTGTGTAAATAGATCCCAAATATGGTAGAAAGTTGACTGTTGTTTCCCCCTAGAAATGATGAACTGGTTTATTGATGAAAATAAAGAATGTTTGTATAATGAGACCGTGTAGACAGTGGTTTATGAGAGAAATGAAAAAATGCAAAAAAAAAACAAACAAAAAAAACAAATGAAAAAAAAAAAAAAAAACCTGGGCTGAAAAAAAATCTTGGCAACACACCCCCCCCCCCCCCCCCCCCCCCCCCCCCCCCCCAAAAAAATGTGGCTATGCTGACTTGAGTTCAGTATTGGGCGACCATCCTGTCCAGGCGCTTCCCCAGGTGGCGGATAGGGGAGTGGCCTCCCCTGAAGAGGGGGGGGGGGGGGGGGGGGGGGGGGGGGGGGGGGGGGGGGGGGTTCTAGTCATGGATAGCTGGCTTGCCAGTGAAGAAGCAGCTGCAGACCCATGGCAGTGGGTCTTTCATAGATGGGTTAAACTGTGACCCATGAACCTATAAAATACCCATGTGTCTTGACAGATCCATGACAAAGACCTTGACAAAGAGAATCATATAATTTCCTTGACTGGTCTTGACAAACCATTTCCCCATAGCCCACTCCTCCACAACTTTCAGCTTCACAGCACACACACGACACACACTCAACAAGCATCAACACAAGTATAACAAAGTAATAAAGGAATACTTACAACACATTGACACGGTATTATCCGGGTCTACTGCTTTCACACCACTTACACAATTGAGTCTACTTTGTATCAGACCAAAAAAAAAAAAAAAAAAAGAAAAAAGACTTCTGACATGAATTAGTCACGCAAAAGAAAGATGCTTCACAAAAAATTACCACGATCTTCCCACTCCCTCGAACGTGAGCACAAACCGAGGACCAGTCTGTGCTCACATGCATCCAGAATCAAGCTCGGACTCAAAAGATGCTGGGCAGATGTCCAGAGCTGATGTCAACGCCGACCACAGAAACGCACCCAGCAAGTTAACTTGTTGTATTAAATGCCCTTTAAGAATCAATTAGATAAATCTCTGGGAAAGTATATCTTCTCCATAAATTTCGGAGAACCGAAACTAAAGAAAAAGTAGTTGACACAAAAACCAAAGGAATCCTCGGTTAAAAAACGAAACTAGCAACTACACACACAAAAAAAACAAATTGAGGGCCATGTCTTATGTCTTATCATGCTATGCTATGCTATGCACCTGTCAGTAATACCGACCGCTGCGCTAGTGCCAGACTACTGGATGTAGCAGCATAAAAAAGTCAAGATCAAGATCAAGTCGTAACAACACAGCAGAATTAGCCATGAGGCTGCTTCAGTCACGTGATAAAAACAAAGTGGAACAGGAAGTGGAATAAACAACCTTAGAGAAAGGGGAAAAAAACAGCCTTTGAATAATCTTTGAGAGGCTGAGTTCTAACTATTTATCAATTATAGCAGTAAGATATCTTTAAAGACATAATAGTAAATTTAAATTCCAAAAAAAAAAAAAAAATCCACCACCAACCATGTAAACTGTAACACAGTTCCAAGACAGCACCAAAATTACCAGTCCAGATTGTTAGATCAAGGTTCAAGGTTCACTGACATCTCATTGGCTAAGGCTTTTAATTTGCATAGTGCAAGGTTACTTGGCCAAGGTCGACCTCAATCTCAGCCATAGGCTCAAAAGATCATGTACAAAATTTGCTGATGAAGAATATTGAAACAAAAGAATCAAAGAAGAATAATGAATATAAATAAAGAGAAAAATGTCATTGTACGGCTTTGAAAGGAAGATGACATATCTATACAAACATCTAGACTGTGCTAGGCTAGGCTTTGTAAGGAGTAGGCCCAAATCAGCAACTACTTTGGAAAATATAGCAGACGATCAA